>JACEFZ010000668.1:0-22115 GCA_014155875.1 Cepaea nemoralis
AGTTGGGGGGTAAGCTACAAAAAGCCAGTTCTGGAAAACTTCAAAATTTTAGAACATACAGGATAGTCTGTGTACATCTGAAATGATGAATTCTTGCTTGGCTAGCAAAGAAGATTCACCAAATATCTATGCTCCTATATGTTTTTGGAATAGCAGGGCACAAGATACGCACTGGAAAAAGAAAAAAGCCGTTAGGGATAATTTAAAGTTGAGAAAATATACTGTCAACAATCCTCTCATTGATCGAAATAGAGTTCTACTGCCTCCAATACATATAAGCTTTCCTAATGAAGCATTTTGTTAATGCACTGAACAAAGATGATGCCTTTTTTTAAATTACTTATGCAGAAAGTTTCCGAATTTCCCATAGTAAAAATTAATATTGGAATTTTTGTTGGACCTAAAATTAGAAAGTTAGACCTAAAATTAACGATTCGAACTATGTTGTTTCCCAATGAACATAACAGGGGTCGACAGCCTAGTCCATCCTTTAATTTAGGTTGTGCAAACTGTATGGGTAATTGAACGCAGAGATTTATTCTGAATTAGTTAAAAACATGCTGTAGAGTTTTTGAAAGCGTAGATGCAACATGAGCATAATGTTGCACTGGTTTTGGTGTTTGCCCCATCAGAATGATGATGACCATTCATGTCATCCAGTAGTGTTGAAAGTTTGGAGCCGTGAGTTCTAAGATGGCTGATAAGGCCTTTCTTGGCTCGAAATGGTTTTTGGCAATGTGGGCAAAGAATGCTTGATGTGCCAGGAAGAGAATCTCCTGCAGTGTTTTTTAAATTTTATCCAGCTTTTTCTCTCCAGAGCTCTTGCAGTATTATTTGCTTCACAAGTGACTACACCCTTGCGTAATGATGTACGCTACGATATCTGTCTTTGGCAGTCTTTTCTCCCAAGTGTCGTGATGAATTCCAAAGCTTTTTAGTGAGATCTTCAGAGTGTCTTTAAAGCGTTTTCCTCAGGCCGCCTTGGGGCGTTTACTACAGCGCAGCTCGCAGTAAAATATTCGTTTAGCTACGATCTGGCATGCGAGTCAATGACCAGTCCAACGAAACTGATTCTTCATTAGTATAGTGCGGATAGTTTTCATGGCCGCTCTTTCTAAGACTTCAGTGTCTGGTCTTGTCTTGCCGTTTAATTTCAATAGCTTCCTAAGGCAGACTGTATGGAAGTGGTTTACTTTCCTAGGGTGTCGCTTGTAAACAGGCCAGGTGTCCAAGCATATAGCAGTGTGGATAGTATAATACTAAATAGCGTTCAGCTTTATTTGCAGGCTTATTCCATTTCTGTCCCACACACTGTATACAGTTTGCCAAAGACAGCATTGGCCTTGGAGATTCTTGCATTCACTTCGCCATCAATTGTGGCAGCTTGTGACACAATGCTTCCAAGTAGGTGAATTTGTCTAAACAATTAGTCTAGGGACCATTCACTTTGCTATTCGGCTCGGTGTTTTAAATCCCTGGAGCTTCTTGAACACATACCTATCTAGATTGAAAAATACTACACAGAGGCGATGGATCATGGGAAGGCTGACACCACCACAATTAAACTTCCGGCGTCGTCCATTGCACGTCATGTCTTGGAAAACCGGTCAAGTAATTGATAGAGACAGCGCTTTTCGCTGTTGTTTCATATACAAAATTAGTCGTTTGTTAAAGTTTGCAGAAGCCCTAATGTTTAAATCAACGTAGGCCAATTTTGTGCAAATAGAAAGACATGGTAGACAGTTTAAAATTACCATTGTAAAACAACTGATATTACTGTGCGAACATGTGTATATTTCAGCTTGAAAGATGTATCTAGTTTTTTATCTATGCTGTGTGACTTCTGCAGTATGTACCTGACGAGATTCAGCGAATATGCCAAGAAATAAAACGTATATCTATGGTTTTTTGCCTTCTTATTCAAATTCTTAGTCATCTCAAAAATAAGCTCTACAAAAAAAATATTATTACATTTTTGGAATTAGCAACACAAAATTACCCAAAAAGCTTAAAAATTTAAAGGGACAAAAAAATGTGTAAATCAGTGTTATACATACAAAATGTGTGCATGAAAGTGTTTTTTTTTTTTTTTCCTCGCTTACATTCGTACTACTGATATGTTGCTTTTAAGTAAACCCGTGAATAAATTTATCATAAGTGGGTGTTTTCTTCTTCTTCTTCTTCTTTCCTTCTTCTTCTTCTTCTTTCTTCTTTTCTTCTTCTTTTTCTTCTTCTTCTTTCTTCTTTTTTCTTCTTCTTTTTTTTCTTCTTCTTTCTTCTTCTTTTTTTTTCCTTCTTCTTCTTCTCTTCTTCTTCTTCTTCTTCTTCTTTCTTCTTTTTTTCTTCTTCTTTCTTTTCTTCTTCCTTCTTCTTCTTTCTTCTTCTTCTTTTTCTTCTTCTTCTTCTTCTTTTTCCTTTTTTCTTCTCCTCTCTCTTCTTCCTTTTTCCTCTTTGGGCTCTCTCTCCCATCCCAACTACACTGCCCAATCTTTTTGGCAGTATTAATAATATTAGTGCCCTTTATCCCCCATTTGCCGACTCCCTGGTCGGGAGTTAGCACTTTCTCCGTAACCCCCAATACTCTCGTGGTTGACGTGAGCACACGAGAATTGGAAAGCTGTTCGAGTGACGGCCAGTGACTTATGAGAGTATGGAGCCGGTCGCTCAGAAAGCAATGGCAAACTACTGAGGTATCTTTCCAAGAAATCAACAATCAGCTGAAAGATGCTGATTTGACAGCGAACCCCTTTAAAGGATATGAAAACTTTATTAGTATCCCCCATTTGAGCATAGGCACAATCAATTAACTCTAAAACGTTTTATCTTTATTATGTTAATATATATTTGTATACGACCTTTGCCGGTCTCTCTGGCCGAGGGGTTACAACACTTTCTCCGTAATCCCGTTTATCACGCAGAGTCTCGTAGCGGGGCGAGAGCTGGGAGCGGTTCGATCCCCGCTGGTGACTTGCGGGATAACTGAGCCGGCCGCTCAGAAAGCAATGGCAAACTACTGACGTAATCTTGCCAAGAAATCAACATACAGCTGAAAGATGCTGATGTTGACAGCGATGTCCTGTAAAGGATATGCAAACATACGACCTGTGCAGTAATTCTCTGTTCGTCTCTCGGGTTTAAAAGTTTTCAGCTAAAGTTGTATACAGAAAGTAGAAGACAGCCCCAAAACCCCAAAAACACATATTCAATTGTTACGACATTGTGGTAGGTAACACTGTTTCTATTATTTCTTCTCTTACGCCATGGAACGGAAATATCCGTACTGCTCGGGAAAATAATCCTTTTTCTTTTTTGGGTATTGAAGCCGGACCATTGTCTTGATAGACAATATCTTAACCGAGGTTCCTCAGGTAAATGTTTATGTAATGCACAATATACAAAAGCTCGCATTGTACATTATTAAAATCCAATTAAGCTGCCTCATAATCACCGTCATGCCAGAAACCGAAAGAACAGTTTACAACAGAAGTGCAGGGCCTGTTCAAAACTGGGCGTTACCTTTACTTCCAAAACATTTTCTGGTAACTATTTAAAGCTGGCTTGACTTGGTCTTAAAATCAAAAAATGCTACGAATTCAAACATTGTGAATAACCTTGGGCAGGTATGCATGCTGACGACTTCTAGACCGAAGCTACCGAAATACCCTGACAGATGAAACCGCTACAGTAATAGACGGAATTGTTCCTGAAAGATTACGCTTAGGTTTCCCTAAATCCAACATGGGCACGGGACTTTTAAAGACAACCCTGGGCATGAAATGATGATGCGGGGGAACTGGCGAAAGATCGAGAATATGTATTGTGCCTTGTATTGAGATCTACTACACCAACGAACTTGCTAGAGGGATTAGCTGAGTTGAGTTGAGGTGGGAACCGACATTACAAAACACTAGCACTTTTTTTTAATCTTCAGCACTTGGTCACTCCCATAAGCACTTGTTCTCATCTTCAGCAACCAAACGTGGCGATGGATGTGCAATAAAAAAAAATTAGACTCCAATTATATTGATACAATTTATCAGTGTTAGTAATTTGTGTCGTTTAATAACAGGGATTATATTAGTTGTCTAACTGTAATAGTATGCAGGTGTCATGATTTGAATTATATATTTACGTCGGCTGGCTAAATAGCGTCCACTTCTTTTTAATTGCTGTACTGTAATCCAAATGCTATTCATTATTACAAATAACATAACTGATATCACACGTAAGCTAATTGTAGTGCCAAGAATAACAAGAAAGAATAACTAGCATATATTTTGCAATGTAACAAGAGAATTAACGGCATGTTATTCACCTTTCTGACGACATATTATTTAACTTACAGTAACAAACTACCGTGTTGTTTCAGTGAGATTGGATAAATTATATATAAGAAATAAAATAATTGTATTTATGCACGGTAGAAACTATTATTTAAAAAGATCTAATGATACTTTGCACGACCTTTCTGAATGTATATTATTCAAGTCTGTTCTGTAACCGCACGTTGTGAAATGATACTTAAGATGTCAACATCTACATCCGTGTTACCCCTAGTACAATTTGAGCTTATTGACCGTCTCTCTTGAGGTAGCAAACTTGTGTTAACATGGACATTGATTTTCCGTTGCAGTACCCCCGTGATACTTCGTTAACAATAACTACTTTTTGTCAATTAGGATATTGAAGACATTGTTTTTTAAGTTCGCTAGCTTTGAGCTCAAGTATAGCCCATACGCGTTCTACTACTTCTAGTAGTACTGGACTGATTTTTGCTTTTGGATTAGCTTTCCCTATAACCATTGTCCCTGGCCAACAGGGTGAACCCACTCTGGCTTCAGAGGTACTTATAATTTACGTCCCCCAATCAAAAATGAGAAGCCAACTTTTAGTTCCACCTGACACGTGTTGGGGTTGAAAACGTTTACTTCGGCATCAGCACCCCGGATGTTTAAGAATGAAAGCTTTTGTCCATTCTGACATCTATTCAGGCAATGAAACCTTACTGAAAAAGTAATAGTAGTTTCGTGGAAAATACTGCCGGTTGGATATCAATGTTAACTCCTTCAAATATTCTATCTAGGTCATTATTTAAAAATACGAATCGAAACCCCTGAACACCGCACCGGCTGGCGTGCGTGTGGTCACCGCGCTACCGCACTGCCAAAACATCTAGACCTGAATATTAGTTACTTAAATTTGCTATGTCCAGATCACTGAATGATAGCTGCGATGTATCTTTCGGTTCGAGTCGTGAAATGTAAATCTCACATTTCTGCATTTTAGAATTTGTTTTTTAAATTTCAACTGAATAACATACCTAGATGATGCAAGTGCGCTGTTGTACACAATGATCAGCTAATTGACAATGTGTATAATAAGTATAGACTTATTTACTCATAGGGAAGGACTACAAAAGGGGGAAATTGGCATAATTTTTGGATCAAATTAGTGCTAGGACAGTTAACATTTTGCACAATCTTAGATAAGCCATGTAGGCAGCGAAAAGGTGAGAAGTGTGGCCGGTTGCTGTGGCCTAGAAGTGATGGGAAATGAGGGAGGTGACAGATTAACAGCATGGACAGAATACCATGAAATAGTGATAGGAAAACACCTGGTTTAAACAACACCCCCGACGATTATATACGTGGAAAAGCCTGGAATAATATTCGCAATCAAATTGACTACATGCTGATTTCAAAGAGTTTTCGAAGCAATTTATCAGGAGCAAAAACTAGACCAGGAGCTGATGGACACAATGACCACGTGCCAGTTATAGAAAAGATGTGGGTAAGATTTAAAAAAACATAAAGAAAGCCCAAAGAAAATCAAGTTATATCTAGCATTACTTAAAACATACAATGAAATAGATAAAGTGCAATGATATTGTAAAGAAAAGATATAATGCAATGGAGATAATACAGACTATTAATGAACAATGGGACATGTTGCGGGAATTAATCCAACAGACATCAAAAGAAATAATTCCACCTAAACATAGAATTGCAAAAATGAAATGGATAACAGATGAAAATTTGCAGATGATGGGCGAAAAGAAGTAAGAAAACCGCATGATAAAAAAGAATAGAATAGAATACATAAAGATATAGTAAATACATGCAAAGTGGCTAAGAAGTAGGGGTTTAATACAGTGCAAGGACATAGGGACAATCTATAAAAGATTCACATTCCGTGTATCAAAAATAAAAACAAAAAACATGAGGAAACAAAAGAAATACTAAAGAATGTTTAAAAAACGAGGAACGGCACAATATTGATGGGACAAGATGATATTATCAATAGATGAAAGGAATATTTGGAAGAGCTGTATGATGATAGGAGACAGGGTGAAAATACTCACTACAATGGTGAGGGTCCACCAAAATTGCGCAAGTTTAAGATACACTACATGAAGAACGGAAAGGCACCTGGGCCAGAAACATTACACTGGAGGAAATTGAGACTCTTGGTGATTTTGGAATCGAAATATTTACAAAATGTCTAACTGACTTCTACACTAGTGGGTACATTCATAGTGACCAAGTAAAATCCATCTTTGTAACTCTGTCCAAGAAAACAGGCGCTTAAAAATGTGAACATCATCGCAAAAGTCTATGAGTTACATGACAAAAAGCTGTTACTCAGAATAGTTATGACAATAATAAGAACAAGATTAACATAGAAATTAGTGATGAACAGTGTGGATGTGTGGAGAGAAAGGCACAAACAACGCTATTTAATATTCTCAGGACATTATTAGAAAGAGATATTAGAAGTAAACAGATCTGTGCTTATGCTTCGTAGACTACACAAAAGCATTTGACAATGTCAAACACGACGAAATAATAAAATTACTAAAGCAACTGAACATTGACGGCAAAGGTATGCGAATGATGAAGAACATATATTGGCAGCAAGCAGCAGCCATAAGGTCAACAACATTGTAGGGAAAATTTCAGTGTATAAAGGGGCGTCAGACAGGGTTGTGTATTGTCTCCTGATTTGTTCTCATTGTACAGTGAATATACAATGGGAGCTACAGAAAATATGTCGGTATCCTGGTTCGTGGACGTAATGTAATAACTTACGTTTACTGATGACACTGTCTTGATAGCAACAAGTCTGAAGAATCTACGGGAAATGGTAGATGCGGGGGTTTTAGAAAGTGAAAAAGGGGGCCCTTAGTTTGAATAAAAGAAAGACAGAACTAATGGTGATATCAAAGAAAAGTTCTGCCTAAATGTGCAATAAAAGTACAGGACGTTATTTTGGGGCAAGTGCAGAAATTCAGATTTCTAGGGCACATTAATAAATGAAATGGAAGACGCATCATTAGATAAAGAACAGAATAGGACAAGCAAATCTGCATTCTATCAAAAGAAGCACTTTTTGTGCAATACGCCCCACTGTCCTTGAAGTTAAAAAAATAGCTATTGCATGTTACATAGAACCATTTTAACATACGGTTGTGAATCCTGGACAATTAGTTTAAAAAAATGAAAAAGTAAAAACCCTCCCTGGAAGCCTTGTGGTTTTATAAAGAATTCTTCTTCTTCAGCATTCCGAGCCATTGAGGTTCTTTGCTGCAGATACAATCCGTCTCCATTCGTCTCTCTGGTTGACCTTCTCTTGCCAGTCGCTGATTCCAAGTGCTTGTAGGTCTGTATATGTATTATCTCTCCACCGTCTTCTTGGTCTACCTCGGGGTCTACGGTCATTTATTTCCTGAGTGTAAGCGAGTTTTGTTTCCCTATTATCTTCCATTCTTTCTATATGCCCCAGCCATTGTAGTCTATTAGCCTTCATGATACCAGTGATTAGCGGGGACTTAAACAGATCATAAATGTCTTTGTTGCTTCTTCTTTTCCACTCTCCACTTTGTGTATCCCTAATGGGCCCAAAGATGCGTCTTAAGACTTTGTTCTCAAAGGTTTGTAACAAGGCTTCGTCTCCTTTAGTTGTACTCCAGGTTTCAGAGCCATACAGCACAACTGGTCTGATCAGTGTTTTGTATATTGTGATCTTGGTGTTACGAGATAGCGCATTTGATTTTAGCAAATGTTGTAGTGCATAGTATCTCTTATTTCCAGAGTTGATTCTAGTTTGTATTTTTTACCTTATTATGTTGGAGCAGTTGAAGATTGTACCCAGGTATTTGTATGTTTCCGTTCTTTTAATGGTCATATTATCTATTTGTATGTGGCCAGAGTTTTTAGCCTGTTCCTTCTCTTGAAATTACCATATATTCTGTCTTATCTTGGTTGATAACCAGCCCCATTTGTTGAGCTTTTTCCTTTAAGTGAGTCAATATTTCCGATGTCTTTTGTTCATTTTCCCCTATAATATCTATATCATCTGCATAACCAAGCAGTCTGGATGTTCCTCCAATAGCACATTCCTCCTTTACCTTCCTTACAACTTTCTCTAGAGCCAGATTGAAAAGGAGCGGCGATAGTGCATCACCCTGTTTCAAGCCAGATGTTATTTGGAAAGGGTCTGATTTCCTGCCTTTATATGTTACTATATTATAAGTATCTTCCATGCATAGTCTGGTCATGTTGATTAACTTCCTTGGTATTCCAAATTCCTGCATAGCATTCCATAGACTATTCCTATGGACACTATCATAAGCCTTTTTAAAATCCACAAAAATGTTATGGAGATCTCTTTTATATTCCCAATTTTTCTCGGCTATTTGTCGTAAGATAAATATCTGATCTATTGTTGATCTGTTTTGTCTAAAACCCGCCTGGTAGTCACCTAATATGTCTTCTGAATATGGTTTTAGTCTATTTAGTAATACCGCGGATATCTTATGGCTTGTGGACAGTAGTGATATCCCTCTATAATTTTCACATTGGAACTTGTCTCCTTTCTTAAAGATAGGTATCAATAATGACTCTTTCCAGTCATGGGGTAGTTCTTCTGTCCTCCAGATTTTTATTATTAGTTCGTATAGCTTTAGATGTAATACATGGCCACCTGCCTTTATAAATTCAGCAGTAATTCCATCAGCCCTAGTTGCCTTATTGTTTTTAAGTCGTGTTATTACATATAGGATTTCTTCAAAAACAGGTTCTTCAATTTGTGGTTCACACGTTAGAACCTCTTCCTGTGGGAAAGTGTTACTTGGAGCTTCACAATTTAGTAATTCAACAAAGTATTCTTTCCATGTGTTACACATTTCCTCATTGGTATTTATCATATTCCCCTTTTTGTCTTTTATACCATATGTATTGTGGTGGTGCCCTCGTTTCATTGACTTCAGATCTTTAAATAACTTTCTGAATTCGTTTTCTGGTGATTGGTTTCCATATCTTTGATTATATTACTCATATATTCTCGCTTCTGCTGTCCGAACTATTTTTGTAGCCTCTTTACATTCATTTCTATATTGCTCTTCCTTTTGGATGTTGTTGATGTCATTTAGCCATAACTGTCTGGCATTCTTTTTCCTAATGACTGCTTCTTCACAATTTTGATTGAACCATCTGTTCTTTCTATGCATGGTTAACACACCGAGACATTCTTCTGCGGTAGTTTGAATTGTATTCTTGATGTTCAACCAAGTTTGGTCAACGCTTTCCTCCAACGGGTTTTGTAGAATTTCAAGTTTACATTTTATTTCATCTGCAAATTTCTCTTTGACTGTAATTTCTTGTAGTTTTTTCTCTGTTATATGTTGGGTGTAATTTTTGTAGTTTAGCATAGAAAGCTCTCTTAAGTTTTATTTTAAATTTTGCCCCAACGAGGAAGTGGTCGCTGTGGCACTCAGCTCCTCTATAGCTTCTAACTTGTTGTATGTTTGATGCATTTTTGTTGTTAATTAAAATGTGATCTATTTGATTATAGGTTCTCTTGTCACATGATTTCCAAGTTTGTTTATGTATATCCTTTCTTTGCAGTCTGGTACTGCTGATCTGCAGTCCTTTGGCTTCTGCTAGGTTGATGACTCTCCATCCATTATCATTTGAAGTTGTATGTAGGCTGTAAGTAAGTATGTTCCATACCGGCAACGTTTTTATGAGATTGCTCTCTACCTATTTTTGCGTTGAAGTCTCCCAGCACAATCAGGATGTCCTGTTTGGGTGTTTCTTCTATGACATCTTCCAGATCATTATAAAAGTCTTCTTTAATATCATCTTCTTTCTCTTCAGTAGGTGCATGTACATTAATCATCGTTATATTTTCCATTTAACTTTTATTCGTAATTTACTAATCCTGTCATTAACAGCTTTAAAGTTTAGAACGTTCCCCCATAACTCTTGTTTGATGACAAATCCTGTTCCTAATTCATGTTTATTTTGGATGTTTCCTCGATATATTATAATCATTCCATTTTGCTCTAAAGTACCCCCTCCTGGCCACCTTATTTCTTGAATTGCTGTTATATGCATTTGATATTCAACCAGCTCCCGGATTAGTTCTTCGGCCGCTCCAGCTCGATATAGTGTCCGAACATTCCATGTTCCAAATCTCAAATGTCCTTTAACATTCCACGGTCGTTGTCCAAATAAATCAGTCCAAATTCGAGGCTCATATTTTGTAACAAAATAGTTTTTACAAAGGTGGGGATGTTAACCCCACGCTTCAACCCCCAACCTGGAGGACCAGGGTGTTTCTCTTTGTCTGTTCTCTATCCTTTGACCTGTCCGGCTTGGGAGGCCCTGCTGGTAGCTACGCTACCGCCGGCATTGCTTTCATGGTCATTGAGAAACTCAAGCTCCCCCACCACGACAAGGTGGAAACACCATCGGAGGAGTTAATAGAAGAATGCTGACATTTAATTGGACAGCCAAATGAGCAATCAGGACGTTTTAGGGGAAGACAACTGCCAAGAACTGTTTTCCCTTTTGTCCCAGCTCGCTGTCCATCAAACAGTCAGGCAGTGCAACAGGAGCAAATTCAATAAACATCAAATGACTTGAGGAAGGCTGGCATTTCTTGTCATTCAAACTTTTATTCGAATAGATTTTCACGTCAGGAAAAGGTCAACGTTCCCCCTGTTGATGGGAGGGCCGGTGCCATGTTAATAAGCATACGCATAATATCATTATCCATTGGCGTGTCCAAATATATATATATCTTTATATATATATATATATATATATATATATATATAAGATATATATATATTTGGACACGCCAATGGATAATGATATTATGCGTATGCTTATTAACATGGCACCGGCCCTCCCATCAACATGGGAACGTTGACCTTTTCCTGACGTGAAAATCTATTCGAATAAAAGTTTGAATGACAAGAAATGCCAGCCTTCCTCAAGTCATTTGATGTTTATTGAATTTGCTCCTGTTGCACTGCCTGACTGTTTGATGGACAGCGAGCTGGGACAAAAGGGAAAACAGTTCTTGGCAGTTGTCTTCCCTTAAAACGTCCTGATTGCTCATTTGACTGTCCAATTAAATTTCAGCATTCTTCTATAAACTCCTCCGATGGTGTTTCCACCTTGTCGTGGTGGGGGAGCTTGAGTTTCTCAATGACCCTGAGAGCTATGCCGGTGGTAGCGTAGCTACCAGCAGGGCCTCCCAAGCCGGACAGGTCAAAGGGTAGAGAACAGACAAAGAGAAACACCCTGGTCCTCCAGGTTGGGGGTTGAAGCGTGGGGTTAACATCCCCACCTTTGTAAAAACTATTTTGTTACGAAACATGAGCCTCGAATTCGGACTGACTTATTTGGACAACGACCTTGGAACGTTAAAGGACTTTGAGATTTGGAACATGGAATGTACGGACACTATATCGAGCTGGAGCGGCCGAAGAACTAACCCGGGAGCTGGTTGAATATCAAATGGATATAACAGCAATTCAAGAAATAAGGTGGCCAGGAGAGGGTACTTTAGAGCAAAATGGAATGATTATAATATATGGAGGAAACACCCAAAATAAACATGAATTAGGAACAGGATTTGTCATCAAAAAAGAGTTATGGGGGAACGTTCTAAACTTTAAAGCTGTTAATGACAGGATTAGTAAATTACGAATAAAAGGTAAATGGAAAAATATAACGATGATTAATGTACATGCACCTACTGAAGAGAAAGAAGATGATATTAAAGAAGACTTTTATAATGATCTGGAAGATGTCATAGAAGAAACCCCCAAACAGGACATCCTGATTGTGCTGGGAGACTTCAACGCAAAAATAGGTAGAGAGCAAACTCATAAAAAAGTTGCCGGTATGGAAAGCCTACATACAACTTCAAATGATAATGGATGGAGAGTCATCAACCTAGCAGAAGCCAAAGGACTGCAGATCAGCAGTACCAGACTGCAAAGAAAGGATATACATAAACAAACTTGGAAATCATGTGACAAGAGAACCTATAATCAAATAGATCACATTTTAATTAACAACAAAAATGCATCAAACATACAACAAGTTAGAAGCTATAGAGGAGCTGAGTGCCACAGCGACCACTTCCTCGTTGGGGCAAAATTTAAAATAAAACTTAAGAGAGCTTTCTATGCTAAACTACAAAGGTTACACCCAACATATAACAGAGAAAAACTACAAGAAATTACAGTCAAAGAGAAATTTGCAGATGAAATAAAATGTAAACTTGAAATTCTACAAAACCCGTTGGAGGAAAGCGTTGACCAAACTTGGTTGAACATCAAGAATACAATTCAAACTACCGCAGAAGAATGTCTCGGTGTGTTAACCACGCATAGAAAGAACAGATGGTTCAATCAAAAATGTGAAGAAGCAGTCATTAGGAAAAAGAATGCCAGACAGCTATGGCTAAATGACATCAACAACATCCAAAATGAAGAGCAATATAGAACTGAATGTAAAGAGGCTACAAAAATAGTTCGGCAGCAGAAGCGAGAATATATGAGCAATATAATCAAAGATATGGAAACCAATCACCAGAAAAACGAATCCAGAAAGTTTTTTAAAGAACTGAAGTCAATGAAACGAGGGCACCAACACAACACATATGGTTTAAAAGACAAAAATGGGAATATGATAAATACCAATGAGGAAATGTGTAACACATGGAAAGAATACTTTGTTGAATTACTAAATTGTGAAGCTCCAAGTAACACTTTCCCACAGGAAGAGGTTCTAACGTGTGAACCACAAATTGAAGAACCTGTTTTTGAAGAAATCCTATATGTAATAACACGACTTAAAAACAATAAGGCAACTGGGGCTGATGGAATTGCTGCTGAATTTATAAAGGCAGGTGGCCATGCATTACATCTAAAGCTATACGAACTAATAATAAAAATCTGGAGGACAGAAGAACTACCCCATGACTGGAAAGAGTCATTATTGATACCTATCTTTAAGAAAGGAGACAAGTTCCAATGTGAAAATTATAGAGGGATATCACTACTGTCCACAAGCTATAAGATACTATCCGCGGTATTACTAAATAGACTAAAACCATATTCAGAAGACATATTAGGTGACTACCAGGCGGGTTTTAGACAAAACAGATCAACAATAGATCAGATATTTATCTTACGACAAATAGCCGAGAAAAATTGGGAATATAAAAGAGATCTCCATAACATTTTTGTGGATTTTAAAAAGGCTTATGATAGTGTCCATAGGAATAGTCTATGGAATGCTATGCAGGAATTTGGAATACCAAGGAAGTTAATCAACATGACCAGACTATGCATGGAAGATACTTATAATATAGTAACATATAAAGGCAGGAAATCAGACCCTTTCCAAATAACATCTGGCTTGAAACAGGGTGATGCACTATCGCCGCTCCTTTTCAATCTGGCTCTAGAGAAAGTTGTAAGGAAGGTAAAGGAGGAATGTGCTATTGGAGGAACATCCAGACTGCTTGGTTATGCAGATGATATAGATATTATAGGGGAAAATGAACAAAAGACATCGGAAATATTGACTCACTTAAAGGAAAAAGCTCAACAAATGGGGCTGGTTATCAACCAAGATAAGACAGAATATATGGTAATTTCAAGAGAAGGAACAGCTAAAAACTCTGGCCACATACAAATAGATAATATGACCATTAAAAGAACGGAAACATACAAATACCTGGGTACAATCTTCAACTGCTCCAACATAATAAGGGAAGAAATACAAGCTAGAATCAACTCTGGAAATAAGATATACTATGCACTACAACATCTGCTAAAATCAAATGCGCTATCTCGTAACACCAAGATCACAATATACAAAACACTGATCAGACCAGTTGTGCTGTATGGCTCTGAAACCTGGAGTACAACTAAAGGAGACGAAGCCTTGTTACAAACCTTTGAGAACAAAGTCTTAAGACGCATCTTTGGGCCCATTAGGGATACACAAAGTGGAGAGTGGAAAAGAAGAAGCAACAAAGACATTTATGATCTGTTTAAGTCCCCGCTAATCACTGGTATCATGAAGGCTAATAGACTGCAATGGCTGGGGCATATAGAAAGAATGGAAGATAATAGGGAAACAAAACTCGCTTACACTCAGGAAATAAATGACCGTAGACCCCGAGGTAGACCAAGAAGACGGTGGAGAGATAATATACATACAGACCTACAAGCACTTGGAATCAGCGACTGGCAAAGCAAGAGAAGGTCAACCAGAGAGACGAATGGAGACGGCTTGTATCTGCAGCAAAGAACCTCAATGGCTCGGAATGCTGAAGAAGAAGAATTCTTCTATAAAACCACAAGGCTTCCAGGGAGTTTTTCACTTTTTCATTTTTTAACTAATTGTCCAGGATTCACAACCGTATGTTAAAACTGGTTCTATGTAACATGCAATAGCTATTTTTCTAACTTTCAAGGACAGTGACGTATTGCACAAAACGTTCTTCTTTTGATAGAATGCAGATTTTGCTTGTCCTATTCTGTTCTTTATCTAAGTGATGCGTCTTCCATTTCATGTTATTAATGTGCATAGAAATCTGAATTTCTGCACTTGCCCCAAAATAACGTCCTGTACTTTTATTGCACATTTAGGCAGAATCTTTTCTTTGATATCACCATTAGTTCTGTCTTTCTTTTATTCAAACTAAGGCCCCTTTTGTCACTTTCTACAACCCCTGCATCTACCATTTCCCGTAGATTCTTCAGACTTGTTGCTATCAAGACAGTGTCATCAGTATAACGTAAGTTACTTTACATTACGTCCACGAACCAGGATACCTGACATATTTTCTGTAGCTCCCATTGTATATTCACTGTACAATGAGAACAAATCAGGAGACAATACACAACCCTGTCTGACGCCCTTCTTTATACACTGAAATGTTCCTACAATGTTGTTGACTCTTATGGCTGCTGCTTGCTGCCAATATATGTTCTTCATCATTCGCATACCTTTGCCGTCAATGTTCAGTTGCTTTAGTAATTTTATTATTTCGTCGTGTTTGACATTGTCAAATGCTTTTGTGTAGTCTACGAAGCATAAGCACAGATCTGTTTTACTTCTAATATCTCTTTCTAATAATGTCCTGAGAATATAAATAGCGTTGTTTGTGCCCTTTCTCTCCACACATCCACACTGTTCATCACTAATTTCTATGTTAATCTTGTTTCTTATTATTGTCATAACTATTCTGAGTAACAGCTTTTGTCATGTAACTCATAAGACTTTTGCGATGATCTTCACATTCTTAAGCGCCTGTTTTCTTGGACAGAGTTACAAAGATGGATTTTACTTGGTCACTATGAATGTACCCACTAGTGTAGAAGTCAGTTAGACATTTTGTCAATATTTCGATTCCAAAATCACCAAGAGTCTCAATTTCCTCCAGTGTAATGTTGTCTGGACCAGGTGCCTTTCCGTTCTTCATGTAGTGTATCTTAAACTTGCTGCAATTTTTGGTGGACCCTCACCATTGTAGTGAGTATTTTCACCCTGTCTCCTATCATCATACAGCTCTTCCAAATATTCCTTTCATCTATTGATAATATCATCTTGTCCCATCAATATTGTGCCGTTCCTCGATTTTAAACATCTCATTAGTATTTCGTGTGTTCCTCATGTTATTGTATTTATTTTTGATACACGGAATGTGAATCTTTTCCATAGATTGTCCCTATGTCCTTGCACTGTTGATTCAACCATACTTCTTTAGCCACTTTGCATGTATTTACTATATCTTTATGTATTCTATTCTATTCTTTTTTATCATGCGTTTTCTTACTTCTTTCGCCCATCATCTGCAAATTTTCATCTGTTATCCATTTCATTTTTGCAATTCTATGTTTAGGTGGAATTATTTCTTTTGATGTCTGTTGGATTAATTCCCGCAACATGTCCCATTGTTCATTAATAGTCTGTATTATCTCCATTGCATTATATCTTTTCTTTACAATATCATTGCACCTTTATCTATTTTCATTGTATGTTTTAAGTAATGCTAGATATAACTTGATTTTCTTTGGGGCTTTCTTTATGTTTTTTAAGTCTTACCCACATCTTTTCTATAACTGGCACGTGGTCATTGTGTCCATCAGCTCCTGGTCTAGTTTTTGCTCCTGATAAATTGCTTCGGAATCTCTTTGAAATCAGCATGTAGTCAATTTGATTGCGAATATTATCTCCAGGGCTTTTCCACGTATATAATCGTCGGGGATGTTGTTTAAACCAGGTGTTACCTATCACTATTTCATGGTATTCTGTCCATGCTGTTAATCTGTCACCTCCCTCATTCCTATCACTTCTAGGCCACAGCAACCGGCCACACTTCTCACCTTTTCGCTGCCTACATTGGCTTATCTAAGATTGTGCAAAATGCTGTAACTGTCCTAGCACTAATTTGATCCAAAATTATGCCAATTCCCCTTTTGTAGTCCTTCCCTACTGAGTAAATAAGTCTATACTTATTATACACATTGTCAATTAGCATGATCATTGTGTACAACAGCGCACTTGCATCATCTAGGTATGTTATTCAGTTGAAATTTTAAAAAACAAATTCTAAAATGCAGAAATGTGAGATTTACATTTCACGACTCGAACCGACAAGATACATCGCAGCTATCATTCAGTGATCTGGACATAGCAAATTAAGTAACTAATATTCAGGTCTAGATGTTTTGGACAGTGCGGTAGCGCGGTGACCACACGCACGCCAGCCGGTGCGGTGTTCATGGGTTCGATTCGTATTTTTAAATAATGACCTAGATAGAATATTTGAAGGAGTTAACATTGATATCCAACCGGCAGTATATTCCACGAAACTACTATTACTTTTTCAGTAAGGTTTCATTGCCTGAATAGATGTCAGAATGGACAAAAGCTTTCATTCTTAAACATCCGGTGTGCTGATGCCGAAGTAACGATTTCAACCCCAACACGTGTCAGGTGGAACTAAAAGTTGGCTTCTCATTTTTGACTTGGGGACGTAAATTATAAGTACCTCTGAAGCCAGAGTGGGTTCACCCTGTTGGCCAGGGACAATGGTTATAGGGAAAGCTAATCCAAAAGCAAAAATCAGTCCAGTACTACTAGAAGTAGTAGAACGCGTATGGGCTATACTTGAGCTCAAAGCTAGCGAACTGTAAAAACAATGTCTTCAATATCCTAATTGACAACAGTAGTTATTGTTAACGAAGTATCACGGGATACTGCAACGGAAAATCAATGTCCATGTTAACACAAGTTTGCTACCTCCAAGAGAGACCGGTCAATAAGCTCAAATTGTACTAGGGGTAACACGGATGTAGACTGTTGACATCTTAAGTATCATTTCACAACGTGCGGTCTACAGAACAGACTTGAATAATATACATTCAGAAAGGTCGTGCAAAGTATCATTAGATCTTTTTAAGTAATAGTTTCTACCGTGCATAAATACTAATTATTTTATTTCTTATATATAATTTATCCAATCTCACTGAAACAACACGGTAGTTTGTTACTGTAAGTTAAATAATATGTCGTCAGAAAGGTGAATAACATGCCGTTAATTCTCTTGTTACATTGCAACAATATATGCTAGTTATTCTTTCTTGTTATTCTTGGCACTACAATTAGCTTACGTGTGATATCAGTTATGTTATTTGCTAATAATGAATACGCATTTAGGATTACAGTACAGCAATTAAAAAGAAGTGGACGCTATTTAGCCAGCCGACGTAAATATATAATTCAAATCATGACACATGCATACGTATTACAGTTAGACAACTAATATAATCCCTGTTATTAAACGACACAAATTACTAACACTGATTAAATTGTATCCATATAATTGGAGTCTATATATTTTTTTATTGCACATCCATCGCCACGTTTGGTTGCTGAAGATGAGAACAAGTGCTTATGGGAGTGACCCAAGTGCTGAAGATTAAATAAAGTGCTAGTGTTTTGTAATGTCGGTTCCCACCTCAACTCAACTCAGCTAATCACCATCTAGCAAGTTCGTTGCGTGTAGTAGATCTCAATACAAGGCACAATACATATTCTCGATCTTTCGCCAGTTCCCCTGCATCATCATTTCATGCCCAGGGTGTCTTAAACGTCCCGTGCCTATGTTGGTATTTATGGACCTAAGCGTAATCTTTCAGGAACAATTCCGTCTATTACTGTAGCGGTTTCATCTGTCAGGGTATTTCGGTAGCTTCGGTCTAGAAGTCGTCAGCATGCATACCTGCCCAAGGTTATTCACAATGTTTGAATTCGTAGCATTATTTGATTTTAATGACCAAGTCAAGCCAGCTTTAAATAGTTACCAGAAAATGTCTTGGGAAGTAAAGGTAACGTCCAGATTTGGAACAGGCTCCTGCACTTCTGTTGTAAACTGTTCTTTCGGTTTCCGTGGCATGACGGTGATTATGAGGCAGCTTAATTGGATGTTCACATAATGTACAATGCGAGCATTTGTATATTGTGCATTACATAATACATTTACCTGCCAGGAACCTCGGTTAATGATATTGTCTATCAAGACAATGGTCCGGCTTCAATACCCAAACAGACAAAGGATTATTTTCCCGAGCAGTACGGATATTTCCGTTCCCACTGGCGTAAGAGAAGAAATAATAGAAACAGTGTTACCTACCACACATGTCGTAACAATTGAATATGTGTTGTTGGGTTTGGGCTGTCTTCTACTTTCTGTATACAACTTTAGCTGCAACATTCAACCGAGAGACGAACAGAGAATTACTGCACAGGTCGTATGTTTTGCATATCCTTTACAGGACATCGCTGTCAACATCAGCATCTTTCAGCTGTATGTTGATTTCTTGGCAAGATTACGCTCAGTAGTTTGCCATTGCTTTCTGAGCGGCCGGCTCAGTTATCCCGCAAGTCACCAGCGGGGATCGAACCGCTCCCAGCTCTCGCCCCGCTACGAGACTCTGCGTGATAAACGGGATTACGGAGAAAGTGTTGTAACCCCTCGGCCAGAGAGACCGGCACAGGTCGTATACAAATATATATTAACATAACTAAAGATAAAACGTTTTAGAGTTAATTGATTGTCTGCCTATGCTCAAATGGGGGATACTAATAAAGTTTTCATATCCTTTACAGGTTATCGCTGTCAACATCAGCATCTTTCAGCTGATTGTTGATTTCTTGGAAAGATTACGCTCAGTAGTTTGCCATTGCTTTCTGAGCGACCGGCTCCATACTCTCATAAGTCACTGGCGTCATTCGAACAGCTTCCAATTCTCGTGTGCTCACGTCAACCACGAGAGTATTCGGGGTTACGGAGAAAGCTGCTAACTCCTCGACCAGGGAGTCGGCAAATGGGGGATAAAGGGCACTAATATTATTAATACTGCCGAAAGATTGGGCAGTGTAGCTTGGGATGGGAGAGAGTCTATGTCCCAATAGAGGATAAATAGCTGAAGAAGTAGACGAGGAGAAGAAGAAGAAGACGAAGAAGAAGAAGAAGAAGAGAAGAAGAAGAAGAAGAAGAAGAAGAAGAAGAAGAAGAAGAAGAAGAAGAAGAAGAAGAAGAAGAAGAAGAAGAAGAAGAAGAAGAAGAAGAAGTAGAAGAAGAAGAAGAAGAAGAAGAAGAAGAAGAAGAAGAAGAAGAAGAAGAAGAAGAAGAAGAAGAAGAAGAAGAAGAAGAAGAAGAAGAAGAAGAAGAAAACATCCACTTATGATATAATTTATTCACTGTTTACTTAAAAGCAACATATCAGTAGTACGAATGTAAGCGAGGAAATAAAAAAAAATCACTTTCATGCACACATTTTTGTATGTATAACACTGATTTACACATCTTTTGGTGCCTTAAATTGTATAGCTGCTTTTGGGTAATTTTGTGTTGCTAATTCCAAAAATGTAATAATATTTTTTTCTGTTAGAGCTTATTTTTGAGATGACTAAGAATTTGAATAACGAAGGCACAAACCATAGATTATACGATTTATTTCTTGGCATATTTCGCTGAATCTCGTCAGGTACATACTGCAGAAGTCACACAGCATAGAGTAAAATAACTAGATACATCTTTCAAGCTGAAATATACACATGTTCGCACAGTAATATCAGTTGTTTACAATGGTAATTTTAAACTGTCTACCATGTCTTTCTATTTGCACAAAATTGGCCTACGTAGATTAATCATTAGGGCTTCTGCAAACTTTAACAAACGACTAATTTTGTATATGAAACAACACGCGAAAAGCGCTGTCTCTATCAATTACTTGACCGGTTTCCAAGACATGACGTGCAATGGACGACGCCGGAAGTTTTAATTGTGGTGTGTCAGCCTTCCCATGATCCCATCGCCTCTGTGTAGTATCTTGTCAATCTAGCTAGGTATGTGTTCAAGAAGCTCCAGGGATTAATTACACCGAGCCGAATAGCAAAGTGAATGGTCATAGACTAATTGTATTAGACAAATTCACCTATCTTGGAAGCATTGTGTCACAAGCTGCCACAATTGATGGCGAAGTGAATGCAAGAATCTCCAAGGCCAATGCTGTCTTTGGCAAACTGTATACAGTGTGTGGGACAGAAATGGAATAAGCCTGCAAATAAAGCTGAACGTCTATTTAGTATTATACTATCCACACTGCTATATGCTTGTGACACCTGGCCTGTTTACAAGCGACACCCTAGGAAAGTAAACCACTTCCATACAGTCTGCCTTAGGAAGCTATTGAAAATTAAACGGCAAGACAAGATCCCAGACACTGAAGTCTTAGAAAGAGCGGCCATGCAACTATCCGCACTATACTAATGAAGAATCAGTTTCGTTGGACTGGTCACTTGACTCGCATGCCAGATCGTAGCTAAACGAATATTTTACTGCGAGCTGCGCTGTAGTAAACGCTCCCAAGGCGGCCTGAGGAAACGCTTTAAAGACACTCTGAAGATCTCACTAAAAGCTTTTGGAATTCATCACGACACTTGGGAGAAAGACTGCCAAAGACAGATATTCGTAGCGTACATCATTACGCAAGGGTGTAGTCACTTGTGAAGCAAATAATACTGCAAGAGCTCTGGAGAGAAAAAGCTGGATAAATTATAAAAAACACTGCAGGAGATTCTCTTCCTGGCACATCAAGCATTCTTTGCCCACATTGCCAAAATCCATTTCGAGCCAAGAAAGGCCTTATCAGCCATCTTAGAACTCACGGCTCCAAACTTTCAACACTACTGGATGACATGAATGGTCATCATCATTCTGATGGACAAACACCAAAACCAGTGCAACATTATGCTCATGTTGCATCTACGCTTTCAAAAACTCTACAGCATGTTTTCAACTAATTCAGAATAAATCTCTGCGTTCAAGTTACCCATACAGTTTTGCACAAACTAAATTAAAGGATGACTAGGCTGTCGACCCTGTTATGTTCATTGAATCAACATAGTTCGAATCGTTAATTTTAGGTCTAACTTTCTAATTTTAGGTCCAACAAAATTCCAATATTAATTTTGACTATGGGAAATTCCGGAAACTTTCTGCATAAGTAATTAAAACAGGCATCATCTTTGTTCAGTGCATTAACAAAGTGCTTCATCTAGGAAAGCTTTATATGTATTGGGGGGGCCAAATAAAGGGCCTCCCTTTAAAATTTCCCCCCCAAGGAAGAGGGATTTTTGTTTTTACAAAATATTTTTTTTTTTCTCCCCAACTTTTTAAAATTCCATTTTTCCTTTTTTAAAAGGCTTTTTGTTTCTTTTCAAGGT
>JACEFZ010000669.1:0-19219 GCA_014155875.1 Cepaea nemoralis
CACCCGGGGCGGCTCCACCCAGGATCACTCCCCAGGCTTCCACGCTCACCCCGACGGCCCTCCTACTCGTCTCAGCCTTGTCCTTACGAGTGACCGATTGCCGAGACGGCCTGGTTTAGGTCATAAGCAAAAGTGCCATCCATTTTCAGGGCTGGTTGATTCGGCAGGTGAGTTGTTACACACTCCTTAGCGGGTTCCGACTTCCATGGCCACCGTCCGTGTTTGTTTTCAATTTCCTTGCAAATTTTCCTGAAGCCATGTTTCCTTTGTCTCTTTGCATAGCTTCCTAATTTGCCTGTGAATCTTTTCATATTTTTCCTTGTTATATTTGTGATTTCTTCTTATTTCCATGAGTTTTAGGATGTCTTCCGTCATCCATTTCATGCGTCCTGTTATCTTTATTTTTGGGATGGTTGTTTCTGCAAGTTGGTTGACTGATTTCTCTAATATTTCCCATTGGTCACTGTCACTGTCATTTACTGCCAATATAGTACCTTGCGGTGTTTGGCAGAGGGGTCTTTGAGCCTGAGGAATTAAGGCCGCCCGGCTAGTGCCATCGCCGCGAACTGTGCAGGTTAGGGTTTTCTTTTTGCCCTCGAGAAAAAAAAATCCCACGCCTTACTGAGGGATCGAACCCGGGTCTCCCGAAGGAGAATCCGGCGTTCTGGCCCCTCGGCCAGCCGCTCCTCTCCATTGGTCATTGATGTCTTGAAATAATATTTCATATCGGATAATGCATCGAATCTCTTCTTTACCTCTACATTGAATTTATCTTTTATCTCCTCTCTCTTCAGTGCCTGTAGATCAAATTTTGTGTTTCTTGATGATTATTTGACTTTCTTTAATTTTATATGTAAATTGCTTAAGATTAATCTATGGTCGCTGTAGCAGTCTGCGCTTGGTATAGTTTTTGTGAGTTTTAAGGCATTTCGAAATCTTCTGTTAATAAGAATTTAATCAATCTGATTTCTGATCTTATGATCAGGACTCCTCCATGTCCATAATCTCCTTGGGTACTGTTGATACCAAATGTTTCCAATAATCAAATCATGCTATTTTGCCCACAGTACAAGTCTGCAACCTCTTTCATTCTGTTCCTCTAGTCCAGGGGGGGGGGGGGGGGGGGGGGGGGGGGGTCACCAAACTACGGCCCGCGGGCCGGATCCGGTCCGCGACGTCATTTCATCCGGCCCGCCGACGGTACTCGAATTTGCTTGATATAACGTATGGAACACGAGAGGTTGGTGATACAATTTAAATGTAAATATTATGTTTAGAATAATAGGAGATCTTCACCCGTGCGGAGACCTCATAGATGCTGTGTGTCTTAACTTTACCATTTTCAATCATAAATTATTGTATCTAGATTGTCTTGTTTATTGTAATATTTGATTATTTCGCGCCATCCCAAGTCCTTCCTCGGTTCGTGGTAGCGCCGTCTACGCTCTGACGTTACCACAGTTTCCATGGCAACACACACACACACACACACACACATCTTTCCCTCCCCAAGATGCGTCCGGCTGTCAACACAGGTTCGATGTTCCAGAAATATTTACTTCTTTTTGCCAGTCATCCATTTTATAGGTATGTAACAAGGGTTTCGTGGCTTAGAGGTTATGACTTTTCTCCGTAATCTCGTATACTCTCGTCGGTAACGTGATGACGGTGAGAATCAGCAGTGGTTCGAATCGCATCGGTAACTTACGGGGTATGTGAGCCGGCCGCTCAGAAAGCAATGGCAAACTACTGAGCGTAATCTTGCCAAGAAATCAACATACAGCTGAAAGATGCTGGTGTTGACAGCGATGTCCTGTAAAGGATATGCAACAAAAAAAAAAAAAGCGTTTCTTTGTTTGGCAGTGATAGGTTAGTGAACTACAAGTGTGAACAGAGGCAATACGGTAGCAAACAGCATAAAATTGTCATAGAAGCCTTGTGTTATTACGAAAATATCAAAGTGTAAATCGAGCTGGTCTCTAGGCCAGTGTTTTTCAACCTTTCTGCTGGAGCAGATCCTTACGCGAATGTTTACTTTGCTCAATGAGCTCTATGCGATAATCCAAGTGTTTGTCCTACTTTATTTAATAAACCTGATGGGCAGAAATGTTGCATTTAGGCAATTTGGTCTGTTTCGGCGGAACCCCTGGCTGCCACTCGCGGAAACCCTATTGAAAAACTCTGCTCTAGGCTGCTTATTTAGGCCGGCCCTATTTAAATATTTCGCAAACCTTATGAGATATATTCCATTACCAAAGGTACCTATAAACTTTACATGTACCTTTGGTGAGCCGGAGCTTCACCAGTAACCCCTAGTTCCCTGCTTTTCCTGTGTTTCAATAGGATTTTAATTATGTTTCAAATTCAATGTCTTTTTCATTTTCAGATCTCGTGTTCTTCATCCTTCATTATGGCTACTAAGAAAAGAAACGTGGACGCCGAGTGTCGCGTTTTCTATTAAGAATGTGAGTAAAGTATTTCTTTGTGGAAACAAAAGACCAGAAAACCAGTAGTGTAATATGCAACGAAAGTGTGGCCGTTTTGAAAGAGTACAATCTTCGGCGTCACCTCGAAACAAAACACCTATCAATATATTCAAAATTTTCTGGAAAGTTACGCTCTGATTAATATGAGTCCACGAAACGTGGTTTAGAAACACAAAGAGATCTCTTCACGAGAAAGTTTGCTGAAAATTAATCTGTCACTCGTAAAAGTTACAAAATAGTACATAAGATGGTCGAACGAGGAAAACCGTTTAATGATGGCAAATTCATCAAAGAGAGTATGATGGAAGCAGCAAATGACTTGTACCCTGAGAAAGCCGATTTCTTCGGAACTATCATCTTTTCAAGCAAGTTCGGTTGTGCGAAGAAAAGAAGAACTTGGAGAGACATAGTGCTACAGATACGCGAGAAAACTAGGAACGTTTTGTGGTATTCTCTGGCGCTGGATGAGTCTATTGATTTTTCGAGTACATCACAACTTCTCGTGTTCATTCGTGGTGTCAATTTGGTCTTTCAGATAACGGAAGAGTTGGCATCCGTTTGCAGCATGCATGGAACAACAACTAGAAAAGACATTTTCATGGAAGTACAAAATGTTTTGCAAGACTATAACCTTCAGTTGAATCAGCTTTGAGGTGTTATAGTTGATGGAGGAAAAAACATGGCTGGAGTGAGGAAAGGTATTTTTGGGCAGATCAAGACTCAGTTGGAAGATTTGCAAATTCCGTTCGCTTTGTTCATACTCTGCATTATACATCAGCAAGCACTCTGTGGGTAAGACTTAGATACTTCTTGTGTACTGAAACCAGTAGTTTCTGCTGTGATCTTCTTTCGAGGACATGCACTCAATCAACGTCAGTTCCATTCTTTTCTTGAAGATATTGATTCTGAATTATGTGACTTGCCTTATCACACATCAGTGATGTGGCTCAGATGCGATAAAGTCCTGTTTTATTTTTATATGCTTCGAAACGCAATAGATGGTTTCCTCACTGAAAAAAAAAAAAGATAGCGCTGATCCACTGCTGTCACAGACCCTACTTAGCTGTCAAAGTTGTCATTTATGGTCGACATCACATCCAACATGAACGTACTGAATTTGAAAGTTCAGGGAAAGGAAAACCTCGTCTGTGATGTCTACAGAATTATCAAAGGATTTCGGAGAAAGCTGTCATTGTTTGAAGCACAATTGGAAGGAGAAAGTTTTTCTCATTTTCACAGTTTCAAAGAGTTTTGCGCTACAATAGATCAAGATGTCAACCTCGATTTTCCGGGGAAAAAATATATTCGTGTCTTGCAAAAAAAAAAAAAAAAAAATTTTGGAGAGATTTTCAGATCTTGACAGAACTGAGAGTGACATTCCTCTGTTCCAAAATCCGTTCGATTGTAACGTTGATGATGTGCCAGTTGAACTACTGTTGGGGCCAATTCTTCTTCTTCTTCTTCGTTCATCCGGAGTTTTTTTCCGGATGTGAATTGCGTTGTGCCTGTTTACAGCAGAGCTGCGTTCTTGCGCCGTTAGGCCGACACATCCGACTTCTGCGGCCATTTGTTGACCGGGTTAACCTTCCCGGTGGGTTTCTTAGGACGTTAGACTCTCACTGTTGTGGTGTTATCTCCCATAATTGCAGAGCCATCACACAGCGCTCTGGTACTGGGCTCACCCAAGAAATCGTCACGTCCTGCACATGGCTGCTTAGCCTCACTTCCGTATATTGGGCCTTCCGTTCACCATAGGCTGTTCTTCCAGAAGCCAGAAGAATGCAGTTTGCAGATGACATCCACACAGTGAGCTTTCGATTCGGACTTTCCACGTAATGGATTTGCTATCCAAGCAATATTCCATTTTGTGCCACTAGGACGCTTTTTCCACCTTTTATGAAGCCCACACAGTGAGCTTTCGATTCGGACTTTCCACGTAATGGATTTGCTATCCAAGCAATATTCCATTTCATGCCTCTGGGAGGCTTGTGTAACCGACATGCCTGTGGTATGAAGTGTGGCAGTCTAAATACTTCTTCATGTACATTTAAATGTCAACCTGAATACAGTTAAAGTAAGCTGCAGTCGACTTGAGCTTGTTGATATCTCCATAAAGCTTGTCCTCGAATGAAGCAGGTGTGGGCCAAAATATCTTTCTCTGTTCTGCATATATTGGGCACTCTTGCAGCAAATGTTTAGCTGTCATTTTACCAGTTCCACAATTACATTCATCTGTATCTCCTATCTTTAGTTTGTTGAACAAGTGGTATTTCAGCCTGTTATGTCCTGTGCGGAGTCTGAAGATTGCTACTTGTTCTCTTCGGTCGAGTTTGTAATATGCATCATCCTTCTGGTGGCCTGGATGCTCTGATTCCCATTTGGTTCTATAAGTGCTTTTTATCAACCTCTTTGCCTCATTATAGGTTATGTCTATGTCAGGCTGTGGTAGTCGTCCGCCCTCTTTTGCCAGTCTGTCAGCCTCTTCATTTCCAGGTATACTGCAATGTGATGGGATCCACTGTATTACAACTTTTTTGGATTTCTGGCATAGACCATGGAGTGCTGCTCTTAGGTCAGCTAGTTCTGTGCTGTTTTTGCTCTTCAGTATTGAGACAGCTGACTTTGCATCTGTAAAGATAGCTATTTGCGGGTCTTTATTTTCCTCCATCAAGAGCATTTCTGCTGCAGTTTTCAGAGCCTCTACCTCCGCTTTGAAGTTACTTGAAAACTTTCCAGTTGCCACTGAATGTGTTTTTTTCACTCAATTTTTTAAATTTAGGAGAATTCCTCCTCCTCCATTCTCTACTGAATTTTTGGCTGATCCATCTGTATATGCATGGGTCCAATTGCTGCTTGGGTAATGTTCTTTTATGTAGTTTAGGGTTATTTCCCTTCTTTCGGTTTCATGCTGAGTGTTCTTTTTCTCAATACCAGGAATGTTTTCTATCATCTCAGGCAGTTGCTGCTGTCTCCAAGCTGGGAACTTGTCTGCATTGTAAATTGGTTTGACTGTTGATATGTTAAGTATGGGATCTGCCCTAATCTTTCGTTTTGCAGTTTCTACAAAGTTGCTACGCTTCAGTCTTCCCTTTCCAAAACCACTAAACCTTTTATACATAGGGTGGTCTGTCAATCTTCTAAATTTTTCAGCTTGTTGCTGGGCTCTGCTATCTCTTCTATCCTGCATTGGTTGTAAACAAGTTATCTTTTCTAATTCATTAATAGGCGTTGTCTTCAGGCTTCCAGTTATGATTCGCATTCCTTGATTTTGGACTCTACTTATTTTGTTAAAGTTTGACTTAGCTGCTGTTGCCCAAGCTGCAATGCCATATTCCAGTACTGGCCTCACCCGTCCAGTATATAACTTCTTGAGAACTTTCTCATCTTCTCCCCACGTTGTACCAGCAAGCTTTTTCATGATTGCCATTCTTTGCCTTGCTCTTGTTCGATTTTTCTCAACCTGTGTCTTCCATGTCAGGCGACGATCAAAGGCGACTCCTAGATAGTTTGGATTTTCTTCGTGGCGCAATATTTTTCCATTCAATACCAGCTTAGGTTGCTGAGTTTTAGTTGAAAGAGAGAACACTGTGCATGTTGTTTTCTCCTCACTTATCTTCACTAGCCATGATTTTGACCAGTCCTCTAGCGCTAATAGGGCTTGTTGTATTCTGCTGTTAGCTGTACTAATATATTCTTCAGATGTCCATATGGCTAGGTCATCTGCAACGGATGATGTGTGTACTCTGGCTGAAAAATTTTCCGTGATGTCGTTTATATATGCTAGGAATAATGTTGGTGAAAGAACTCCTCCTTGGGGGACACCTTGCTCCAACAGCATCATTTTGCTGGTTTGTCCTTGTACTTTTGTCCTGGCAGTTCTGTTCTCAAGGTAGTGGCTGATCCATTTGTACATTTTCCCACAAACATGCATTTTTTGTAGTTTTACTTTCAGTCCTTCCTTCCATACTTTATCAAATGCTTTTTCTAAATCTATCCAGACCGCTAGTGTGTGCTTTTTCTCTTGGAAGGCATCCTCTATTTCCTGAGCTATATAGGTTATTTGATCTTCAGTGGATCTGTACTTTCTGAATCCTGCTTGGTGAGGTGTTAAGAGTTGGTTTTCTTCCAGATGCCATGTTAGCCTGCCATTGATAATGCGTTCCATTAATTTTCCTACACAGCTAAGAAGACTGATAGGTCGCCAGCCATTTGGTTCTTCCAGGTCTTTTCCTTTCTTTGGGACTGGTATTAGTATAGCTTCCTTCCATGCCTGTGGGACTATTCCTCTCTTCCAGCTGTAATTTAGGACTGCTAGTAGTTTCTTTTTTGCCTTAGTGCCTAGTCCTATTAGCATTTCATTTGTGATTCCATCCTTTCCTGGTGATGTCTTCTTTTTTAGGGTATTCATTGCCTGTTCCATTTCTTCCATTGTTAGATTTGCCATCATATATTCTGCTGCTGTCTCTGTATATCTATGATGTATCTGTTTATCTTTGATTGCTTTCTTCTGTTTGAATGTAATATCAATGTGGTTTGCACTGGCATAGTGTTCCATTAGTGCATTTGCAGCCCTTTTTCCTGTAAGCAAGGAATTTCCTTGTTTAATTGTTATTTGTTTGTTTCTAGGTCCTTCATTGTTCATGGCTTTCACTAGTTTCCATAGTTTGTTTCCATCCCTGTCAAAATTCAGGTTTTCTGTTTTTTTCCCCCAACAATCTCTTGTTGTTTGATTTACTGTTCTTTTATATTTTACTGAGATGGCTTTGAGAGAGATGTTCGCTTCAGTTGTTTGTTCTCTCTCTGCGGTCTTCCTAACATCTTCAACTTTGTCCTCCAAAATTTGTAGTTCTTCAGTCCAGTATGGTTTGTAATTTTTCCTCGCTCCTCTTGGAATAGACTCAGTGGCCGCCTGTATTATTGTTCTGTTTAGACTTTCCACCATTTGCTTCATGTTGCCATATCGTGAATTTATGTTTTCACAATATTTGTCTGTTAGTATGGCAAATCTGTCCCAATCTGCTCGTTTGTAATTCCAACGGGGCAAAGGCTTTTGCTCCTGTGGAACATACTCCATATTTATTACAAGCTTGATTGGTCTGTGGTCACTACCTGCTAATTGGTCAAGCACGTGGCGATCGATTTTGTGGAAAAAACACATAAAAAGCAATTGGTACTCAATTAAACTAATTAATAGAGTCCTTTATCTCCTGGTGTTCGGTTAAGTGTTCATCTCCTATGTATGTAAGATCCTCTTCCCATTATCTGGGTACCGAAATAATGCACTCAGTTGTGTTCCTAATATGTTTATCCACTGGTAATTGGTTGGTGAATATTTTATAATCCATACTCAAGGAATTGAAATATCACACACCACATATCCCTCCATGGGCTAGAATAACGAATGTTCTGTCGTCAGGGGCTCGGTGCCTTTGTGAAATTTGGGGCCTCAGGTTGGTCATACTTCAGGAGTTCCACTTAAGTTCTACAGAAGGTAATTCCTTTTATCATCAGGTCTGATGAAAAGTCGACGTCCATTCAGCTTTTCGGCTTTAACTATCCGAATCCCAAATTGGACTCACACAGAGGTTTCACCCACCCAGTCTCGAGTCTATAACCCATTCCACATTTGATGATGGTATTTAGGTTGACATGGGACCAGCAAAGAGTCATTATTTTATGATATAGTCCAGTGTCGGAACATATATGGCTGAGAGGCATCTCATGGTAGTATCTGTGACTAGGTCCAGACTTGATCTATACCTACTGTCAGAGCCTAGCTACGCAGCAACATCGTTACGGCACCCGGCGGACAAGAGTTGTCGGCTGGCGAGATTCTTACCTGACACGCGACCAGCGCTGACGACAGACGCACGCAAAGCCACGTGACCCCACGAGAGGCAGTGGGCAGTGTGCGTGATAATCTCAGACCAAGCTGGGACAGGACTCTGAACGGACGTGTGTGACGAGAGCAAGGCGTTTGTGTGAATCTCCGTGGTTGTAAGCTGAACGACTGATATCTTGAGCGCCAGACCTATGAGCTGTAATGTGGTTGTGAGTTATATGTTGTACATTGCTGTAATTATCGTTATGTATTTAATGTGGCAATAAATCCATAGAACTTGTGTTGCTGTGTCTTACGTCGAATCACGTTATACTGTACTGTCTCACATGTGTTAGCCAACGAGCCGAATAGAAGATCCTGACATGTGTGGACGTGGGTTGCTCGTCTTTATTTAAGAACCTAATATATTTAGACGTGTGTTGTTCGTCTTTGTGATTTAAAACTATAATTCTTGTACTTGTAAAATTTGTCAAGGTTATAGTGATGTACATGTGATCGGAAAAGTCTCAGTGTGATCCATTACTACATTGTCTAAATATGTTTAAGATCATTAGTAAATGTACAGTACATATTGTTTGATCCTGTAAACGTGTTAAACATTTGTGATTTGTGAAAATTGTCACCGTTTGACCTTGTCAACATTGTGATTTTGCCGCCATTTTGACCTTGTCGCCATCTTGTAAACTTGATGTCTTTGTCCTTACTGAATGTCATCTTGATGTAAGTGATGTGTCATCAATGTTATTGAGTGTTCAAATACAGATAGATTGTCTTTGTTTATTGAGTTTGTGGAACGCAAAGAGTTTTGGAAAGAGTGTAACTTCTGTTGAAAGAAACACTGTTGACGACAAATTTACGACATACAATTATACTCAACGCCATTCAAACCAAATCAACACTTAGTGACTTACAGGCACACACCAACAAACACACGCTAACTTATTTCTCTCCAAAAACAAAGCAGGTTTTTGCGTACCATCCATAACCCTGCCGTAGAGGTCATTAGTGGTTCCGAAGTACGACCTTACAGTTTTCTAGCCCGATTGCTCAACCATTCGTCACCATATCCAAGGGCACTTGAGTATATTTTTCTTCACTTTAACTTTACGTATGCATTAGTGGGCACGCATCGTATAGTCAAATCAATTGTAAGTTATTTTTCTACTAACCATTTACAACATATTTTGTGCGGTTGATTTTCATTGACATATTTTCTCCATCATGTCGACATTATTTGATTTCATCGATATGGGGTTAAAATTAAAGTTGGAAGGTGATGAATTAACACAATGGAGTGAGAAGAAATACGCAGAATACCTACTTGTTCAGGAAAAAGCTGCCGAACGCGATGAAAGAGCAGCAGAAAGAGCTCTAAAACAAGCAGAAATGGCTGCAAAACAAGCTGAGGCAGAAACAGCCTTGAAACAGGCAGAGATTGAAAAAGCTGCCAAGCAGATAGAGGCAGAAACAGCTCTAAAGCAAGCAGAAATAGCAGCGCAGAGTAAGAGGGAAGAACTAGAATTACAGTTAAAAATGAAACAGCTTGACACCGAGACGGCAATGAATAAAGAGTCAAAGAAATCTGAAAGACTGGAAAAAGAAAACCAGTATAAAAAGTACCAAGGTATCGTTCGTAACTATACCTCCGGTGACTGCATAGCAGCCTTCACCCAAAATTTTGAGACATTTAATGGAACATTACCAAGTTCCACTTTCAGAATGGAATATTCTATATATGAGGAGTCTATCTGGGGAACCTCTTAAAGTCATTGAAACCATCCCCAAAGACCTCAGAAAAGAGTACCATTATATTAAATCTAAAATAATGGCACATTTCATGTTAGACGAGGCAGGGTACAGAGAACAATTCAGTAAACTGAGTCCAAAATCAACTCAAACGTTCTCTGACTACCTCTGTTTAGTCCGAGACATTTTCAGCAAATGGACTTCATCAGCCAAAATTAACAAAAATTATGATAAATTAGAAGATCTCATTATTCGAGATAAAGTTATTTCTTCTGTCCCATCATCTTTTTCTAAGTTCTTACAGGAGAATGAATGTACAAGTGTGGAAGAAATGGAAAGACGTGGGTCGGCCTATTATACGGCAAATAAACAGTGTTTTGCCACTGAAGCTACTGACAGTAACTGGGTAGCAGCAGCCAACTATGAGAACAACTATAGTAGGCAAAAACCACACAGGCCTACCTCTGATAGAGTTAGACAATGCACTCACTGTAAATTGTCTCACCATTTGAACGAGATGTGCGATAAAAACCCAGGGTACCTAACATACTTGCAAAATATGGTAAACAGACAAGACGTAGAACGTAGATCGTTCAAAAGTGCACGTAAATGTTTTCTCTGCAAGGCTTACGGTCACTATCGTATGGATTGTAGAGGCAGGCATATGACCGACAAAGCCAATGCCGCCTTGTTCGATAGCTCAGCGTCAGAAGACGAAAATCCAGAAAAACATCCTGTACATGCAGCACAGGCTTGTGATGTATTTAGTGCCAACAAATGCACTGTCTGTAATACCTTCAATGAAAATGGTACCTTAACATGCGGGCACGCCGTCCCTATTGCCAATGAGGAAGCTAACTTGGCAATAGACTCAAAATGCAGTTCAGCAAAGAACGTAAGAAAAGTGAACATCACAGACATGAAGACAACACCAGACTTTGTACCATATTGTAATAATGTTGTTAACATCACTCAACCTCATTCTTTATATAAAGAGGTCAATGCTCAACAAGAAAGTGAGGAATTGAACAAAACCTCAAAACTATCGTTAGGAAAATTAACATTCCATAAAGGTTACATCAATGACACAGTATGCACATGTGTACGCGACACAGGGTCCTGTCTTATCGGTCTTCGAAAGACCTTAGCTGATCCTAAAGACTACCTAGATGAGTACATCTATTGCAAAACTGTTTCAGGGACAGTAGAAAAATATCCCATGGCATGGGCCAATATAAAATCACCTTTCTTATCAGGCAGAGTAACTTGTGCTTTATTAGACAATCCATGTTGTGATTTATTAATTGGAAATGTATTAAATGTGACAGATTACATAGAGTCCAAACCTCACACAAAGCAAAAAGTTAACACCACAACAAATACTGCCTTAACTACCCCACTCATCATACAACAACAGGATGAACAGACCAAGGTAACACACCATACCAACTTCATTACCATCTCAGAACAAGAAAAGACAGAAACTGGTGCGTATCAGCACAAAGAAAAAGATGCAGAAAACAAACAGTTCACAACAGCGATGAAAGATCATAAATCATCATGGTATATACTATACCTCCTATACTCTCTGTTAACTACACACATAACCAAGTGCACACAGTGGATAGTTATACTTGCACTACTGATTGTAAATACAAAACAAATGTCTTCACAAACAGTTATATTTCCACATCATCATGACACAACACAGATGATATTACTCATGACAAACCAGCAGACTTTGTTACTTATGTCATTACTGTTGAACCAAATTTTGTTACTGCCACTCATAATCTCTATGTTAAATCAACTCATACGAATACCTATGCTGAACAATGTAAAACATCAGTCGGTGGAATTACTGACAAAAATCAGCAACAAATTACCCTACATATTGTGGAAAATATACACAAATTGCAAAAGATCATACAAACATGCACTATTACATTTCACAACTATACATGGTGTATTATTATTGTTTGAACTATTGAATGTATACACACATGTACGAGTGCAGGTTTGGAGATAGCACTCAAAATGATCTCAACATGAAATTTGAAAATCCTTTTGGAAGATTTTAACCGTAACCCACTCTATATCTTTAGATCCAGTAACTCCAGACTGGCCTTGTCTGCTGTACGACTCCTTCTATCTGACATTCCTAATATCATTCCCTATATCGACGACATCTATGTCCATACAGAGACAATGACGAAACTATAACATTGACACCTGGACAGGACGTTCTACTACTACTACCTAGTATCAGACAGCACTGACTAACAGTGAAGCCTTCAAAGGTGAGCATGACTTACCAAGAGATATCATTTTGGGGTACAGAATATCCAATGGCTTTGTCATGACAGACAACAAAATTGTCTCCAAAATTCTAAAACTGTCACTTCCAACAAATAAGAAACAAGTCCGCAGTTTGTTGGGACTTATCAATTATTACAGAAACTTTATTCCTGATTTTTCAGAACTGACTGAGGTTTTTTCTAACTTACTAACCAAGAATAAACCCGAAAAAGTTGTAAACGATGAATGCCTACGAAATGCATTTGATAAAGTTTTGGCACATTTTTCTGATAAGAATTCACCTAATCTCATCCTTAAATTGCCCAACATTCGTTTACCTTTCAGATTGAGAACAGATGCTAGCTCCATTGCGATCGGTGCAGTCCTATTGCAGGAATACAACGACATCCTGCATCCCGTTTGTTTTCTATCAAGAAAACTAAGGCCCCGAGAGCGGGCATGGTCCATTCCGCAATTAGAAGCATTGGCCTTAGTAGAAAGTGTGACGAAGCTGTCCAAATATCTTCTAGGACGTCACTTTATCATCGAAACTGACAACAGTCCATTACGGTATATAAATTCCGCAGTACCATCAAATAATATGATTGCTCGCTGGTCCTTGAAGCTTCAGAATTTCAGTTTTGAAGTTCGCCATATTCCCGGCAGAATGAATACAATCGCCGACCTTTTGTCCCGTTGTCCGACAGACCCAGTAAGCAATGTCTGAGTGCACTGTGTAATATTACACTCAGCCCAACACAGCCACCAATGAGTGAATTTTTTCCATTCACCTACTGTGTAAGGTCTATAAGTAAAATTGTGATACGGTTTAGAAACCGACATGTATAATATACTTATTTTAATCAAGTCATGTAATGAGTGTAGTATAATTGTGTAGTGTGTGTTAGAATGAGAACAATATTAATTGTATATATACACCAACAACAATGTCACAGACGCTTAACCACTTACCAGAAGCGAACTTTACCATTGTGACATTTGTGAGTGATTTTCTTCACCGTGATATTTTAACATGTGCAAATGTGGACCGAACATTGACTCCTAAACCACCTCTGCAGCGAATTTAATCCAAATTGTTCGACGTTTGAACATCAGAAATAAGAACAGTCGATCTTTATCCAGAAGTTGTGAACACATCGGAAATAAGAACATTCCATCATAATCCGTTGTGATACTATAACATCAGACACGAACTGTGAGAACATTTTACTATCCGTTCCGAAATAAAACCGGATCATTTGTGTTCAGACAGTGTAACATCAACCAAATTTTGCGTTTCGTGTATATTTCCGGTGTAATTTAAAAAGTCTAGCAAAATTAGCAGACGACATACAAAATTTCAAAAATTTATGACACTTGTAAAATCCTTTTGAATCTATAAAATATAATATACCAATTGGGTACTTATTTATTTTGATTAGTGTAATCTTAGAATCATATCTTGATTAATGTATTCATATTACCGACTTTTTCTCGTTAATATGAAGAAACGTCAAGCAATGACGCTAAGAAATTAAATAATTATTGTAATGTATGGAATTTCTTAAATGTCAAAATTACTTCCCTTGCATTTGTGAATTACATCAAGGGCCATAATTTGAAACATATTCATTAATGTAGTATTGTATAGATAGACATTTTGTTGCTCAAATGGTTAGCACAGCAGGTAGGCGTCCACCAAGCATGTCATAGAGCTGCCAACATTGCAAACCAACATAAGAACTCCTGACCAAATGAGGGCAGAGTTTAAGTGTTTAATACGACTAAATACAAAGCCGTATTTCAGTCTGGCTAGATGGTTGTTGCAAAACAATCATATTATTACGTTTTTTTTCAAATAGCTGCGAGGTAGATGCGTGAAGCTGGTGCTACTGATCTGACTGGGTATTATTGCAATGAAGGTAACCAGGCATCAGGGGGATGAAACCTGAATTGTGTTAAAAGTTGTACTTCATTTGTCATTTCAATGCAACTTACATTTTTTTTGTATATATTTCTATGCCTTATATGTATTTTCATGCATAACACTGGGAAAAAGTAGTCTCTGACATGAAATTAACACTACCCCAGTATATACATACATCATGAATGAAAGATGGCATCTTTCATTGAGGTACCCGGGGAGAATGTCAGAGCCTAGCTACGCAGCAACATCGTTACGGCACCCGGCGGACAAGAGTTGTCGGCTGGCGAGATTCTTACCTGACACGCGACCAGCGCTGACGACAGACGCACGCAAAGCCACGTGACCCCACGAGAGGCAGTGGGCAGTGTGCGTGATAATCTCAGACCAAGCTGGGACAGGACTCTGAACGGACGTGTGTGACGAGAGCAAGGCGTTTGTGTGAATCTCCGTGGTTGTAAGCTGAACGACTGATATCTTGAGCGCCAGACCTATGAGCTGTAATGTGGTTGTGAGTTATATGTTGTACATTGCTGTAATTATCGTTATGTATTTAATGTGGCAATAAATCCATAGAACTTGTGTTGCTGTGTCTTACGTCGAATCACGTTATACTGTACTGTCTCACATGTGTTAGCCAACGAGCCGAATAGAAGATCCTGACACCTACATATATCCAAAGATGAATAATTCCAGCACATAAACAGGGTTGCAAACAATCAGATGATTCCCTTTGTTGCAGATGTAGAGGCATTTAGCTGCTTTCATATGGTCTTTTTATGGTGTTCAGGTTTTGGATCCTTGAGGTAATCTGGTGTAGTTATGTGTCAGAGGATCTTAAGTTGGTACCTTGGTTGTATTGGCTTATGTGGTTTCAGTGTCTCTTCCCATTTGTTTGAGTTGGTGTTAGTATTCTAGAACTTGGTGTTGAGTGGCTGAAACCTTATGTTTGACTTTTGCTGCTGTGTGACTTTTCTTTCGAAGGAGGATACTTGGATGTATCCTTTGAACTTGGGAGTCCAACAGACAGATGGAGGGTTCTTACTGCTGTTAGTTTTATTACACGTAGTATAACTCCCATAGTTTAGTTGACCTCGACGATTGATGGTTCATCAGGCGGTACCTCCCAGAAGTAAAACAGGTTATCCTTTTTGTATCTGTGTACTAGGTATATCATGTCGACATTCTGATAATGAAGTCCATCCTGGGTATTCTGACAGGAATCAGAATATCAAACGCTGAGTGTCGATCATCTTCGAAAGTGTCTTTCACTGGCTATGACAGCTAATGAGTGCAGCAGTCAATATTGAGGTATTGGTCCAGACTGGTTAGGACAGGTTGCCATTTATCACTTACACCAGGCTGTTTACCCAGGATCCTGATAGGTGAAATGTCCAACAAATCCAACCACCAAACCACTCGCTATAGGAAAGGGATGACAAATAATACAACCGAGCGTTAACCTACTGTGATGTGTTAACATTTCACAACACAATTACAAACAAAAAAGTGGAAGGAGATAGGAGTGGGTTTCCAAGTTCCCTGTCCCTCGTTGCTTGTTGTAGAGCTTTCCTAGCTCTGATAGTGAGTGAGATATCTTTTCACTCTATGTTTTGTTCTGAGATTGTTAATGGGAACTATTTGATGAGCGAAGCCATTCTGTCCATCCGAACATGTTGATATTGCCTCTCTCTCTACTTGAAGAGAATAGCCTATACATAATCTCTGTGGTTTCTAATGCCGCGTCTTCCTTCCGGCACTATAATCAGCATTAGGCCAAGGCTATTCAACATTATCTTCTTAAGTACTGACATACACAGGTTTCCTACATCATCTCATGTTTCCACAGGAGTCACATTACAATGTGTATTTCCCACAATAAGGAGTAACAATCAGGACAGAACATAACTCTCACAACAGAGAAAACAAACATACATTTCTCTGATATTAAGTACATGATAATCATACATAATAATTAATCATAATGATGATGCAAGAAGCCTATGTTTTTGGATTCCCTCATGGGTTAATCCTTAAAACATAAATTGTTTTCCCCCACTGCTTACAGCAGCATGGGGTTAGTGAACGCTGTGATATATTTTGCCAAGTGCTGCTAATTTTAAGAGCATTTCTTATCTATTAGAAATGATTTATGCAGTCTGATACGTGTTTGGAACATATAATATTATTCCTGGTGTCTATCGCCTGTGGTGCGGTGTGACTAAAGCTTGGTTATATCATGCGTTTACTTCCTTTGTTCTTGAATTTATATTCTTAAACATGGCAATTTCCTAGCATCTTTATGAAAATATTACATGTCTATCACACCTATGGTGTGGTTACTAATCTGTTAACAAAAAGCTTGTACTAAGACTTAGCACGATAGTTTCAAGTTACAGATTAGAATGTGGCAAAGCATTTTATCCACTGACTAAGAGTCAGGAATATGCGTAATCATTTGTATGTCTCCGCATGGATAAAAGTTCCTTTGAAAATGTTCTTTAGAGTTTCATACTCTATAGTACATAAATTATTTGCAGATTTCTAAGCATAGATAGTGAGATATAGTTCCCAATGCATAGAAGTTATTTAATCATAGGAATATGAACTTGGCAGAAACGAGTTCTCTACTTTGAAGTATGAATCAGGAGTCTGCTCCCAAATTGAGAAGAGTTTCTGAATGTGTTTCTGACATGAGTTTGATACTCTACAGTACACATAATATTTATAGGTTATAAGCATTGCTAATGAGATATAGGTTCACAATGCCTATAACAGGTTTTAACATAGGAATATGAAATTGACAAGCATAGGAAAAATTACAGCGTGGCCTGGCATGGCGCTCAGTGGTAAAAATCAATCAGACTCTAGTTTACAAGAATTGTTGATTTATCATTCTAACTAATTCTTAATTAAACACAATGGTAAATGTAATACATAAATACGTATTAATAATGTAGATTTTAACATACCAATGGCTGCAGAGAATGATGGTTTTTAGGGCAAAATTGCCTTTCCCCCCACACGGGGAAAAGCTGACGTCTGTCTTCTTTGTTTGTCTGCACCAAAATGGACTACAAGGAACCCTTGGTTTCAAAAGATCGGCGACAGTTGGCCAGGTACGTGAACCAAACTAAGGCCAAATAAATTAAGCTACCCTACGGGTTAGTTTTTCTCTGTTTTCTTTTCCCAAAAGTAAGGTACTTAAACAGTAATTATTTGGGATTAGTATTTTTAAAGGGCGTCTATGGTCGGATGTTAGTAGAGACGTTTTTGTATACCACAGTGCATAAACTTGTATGACGTTGACATCAAAAGGTCTTCCACTCAACTTCACCAGTAACACTTTGTCTGATACAGTCCAATATCCTTTGATCGATTTTGATCTCGCTGTTTCCATTATAATTGCTACTCCTCGCTGTTGTTTCTCTCCACAAGATTAGAATATTCTATATTCCTCAGATGTTATAATGCCCATTCCTGTCCATCTGTAAAATTCCCAGGGCACAGTATTTATACCTGCATACCTACCTATTTATGAATAACCTACCTGAGATAATAACCTACCTGAGACAATGGCTGCGGTCGAACGACCAATATGGTTACCATAGAGGAAAGCAACGGCAAACTATCTCTTTAAAAGTGCCTAGTACATTATGATTCGCCTAAAGACTAATCATCGCAAGACAAGGACAGAGACATTAAAATTAGCAACATGGAATGTTAGGACGCTAAACGACGACGAAATATTAGATAACATAAAACATGAAATGGAAAGAGAAAAAAATAATATTTTAGGGATGTGCGAAACGAGATGGACAGGAACAGACATCAAGATAGACGAAGATTTTAAGACTATTTATTCTGGAGGTGAAGACCGACAAAGGGGAGTGGCAATTATTTTGGACAGAAAAACATCAAAATCTGTTCAAGGACAGAGTTATACAAGTTAAATTAAGTGGCAGAACTTTTAACATAAATGTTATTCAAGTATATGCCCCAACAGGAGAATTCAGTGAAGATCCATCCATCCATCATCCATCATGTGCCATGCCGGTAAGCGTGGGCGGTCATGTTTTGCCATCTCACTCGATCACCAGAGTCGTGGATCAGCTCAGTGTTTCTGTCTCGACCATGCCACGAGGCCAGGCCATCCAGGTATTTGCTTCTAGGTCTTCCTCTTGGTCTGTTCCCTTCGATCTTACCAGTTGTCACCAAGTTCTCCAAATCATTTCTTCTCATAACATGCCTAAAAAATTGTGACTGTCTACGTCTAATGTCTCTAATCAGTTTACGATCTTCATTTGTATTCTTGAAGGACTTGTTCATTGGTCTTTCTGGCTGTCCATGGTATTCTTTGCATTTTCCTCAGAAACCACATTTCTATAGCCATCAGATGTTTTTCAGCTTGATTGCTCATTGTCCAAGCTTCACATCCATATAAAAGTACAGGTTCTATGTAGCACCTCAACACTCTTTTTCTCGTTTCAATTGACATCTTTTTATTGGTCAGTATGTTTTTTCATCTTGCTAAAGGCTACTTTTGCTATGGCGATTCTTGTTCTAATCTCTTCAAGGCATCTCCCATCAGATGTTATTACTGTTCCGAGATAATTGTACCTATTCACTTGTTGAAGAATATTCCCATTTACTTGTACATTACATTGTGGTATTTCGTTCTTCCTAGTGACGACCATAATCTGTGTCTTTTTACAATTTAATTCTAACCCTCGTTGTTCACTGTGTGTAACAACCGCATCTACTAAATGTTGCAGATCCTGTTCATTGTCTGCAATCAAGACTGTATCATCTGGATATCTAATGTTATTGATGCATCGTCCCCCAATGTTGATTCCTTCCATATCTTCAATATTGTTTTATTGATAGAAAATCCGTTTTTTGGCTGATATTGGCCTACTTCAT
>JACEFZ010000671.1:0-16342 GCA_014155875.1 Cepaea nemoralis
CACGGGAAACTCAGGACAAGGATAGTACAGCTGAGCAGATGAGAATGGATCCCAAATATAGTGCTAGTGACTCCCAAAGACAAGATACTACTCTGAACAAATGTTCCCAAGGGTGTAGGAGAGTAGAACATAGGCAGTCAAAGAAAGGTAGATGGTGCTCCGAAAGGAAGAACAATGTTCTCACTCGCAGGTTTTTAGATAGCAGAACTGCACGTGGGCAAGGAGCAGTACCTTTAGCACATAGAGACCGATATACTAGAACAGCTCAGGATAGTGCATGTGCAGGGCACATAGGCATAAGGCGTATGCAGCAGAAAGAAAGATGCCAGGTATATGGGCCAAGATTGAATAAAGAGTTCAGACTAAACAGAGACTCAAGTGTAACGGTGCAATATGCAGATAGGAAAGTGGAGTCAGGTCAAAAGAGTTTTCGCGACATTACTGACCCAGGGCTAGGGATAGCAAACAGATGTTGTAATTGTAGAGGTACCATGAGTCATGGGGACATGAAAGGTAGACACAGCATCGACAGGAATCAGAGGTGGGTTAATGCAAGAACAGAACCACCTGATATAGGGCCGGTACACAAATAGTATTGTGGGGTCGTGAAGTAGTAAGAGACCTGTGGGTACATAAGTATAATGCTTTTCGATGATGTATTATTATTATGATGTGATGTATTAGTTCATGCATTGATACACAAGATAGATGGTTGTATTTATGTGTGATGAATATAGGAGTGTAATATGAGCATTTGATGTATTATGTAGTGTGGTAGCTAGAGTAAGGTGCAGCCATACTTAGGGCTACCCAGGCTATATGTCTGGGTCACATGTTTAGTAAGTTTTAGTCTCCCAATATTTGAAAACGAAGTTTTCTTTTAAGAGGGGGGTAATGACATAAGCCTGGGTCACTGACATTGAGTTGAGTGACCGGGCAGGAGAAAGAATGGAGATGAGAGTGGGAGACAGTAAAGTGACTGACCTGGCTACGAGGAATACAATCAACCCTCAGAAATAATGGGGCGGATATGAGTGGAAATCCCCAGGGGGGGATGGGTCGAGGGAGAGTTGTGTGTTGTGTGAAGTCAGGCGACTGGAAAGTCAGTCAGAGAAGAGACCGACTGCGGGTCAGGTCGTTTAAGAGAGAGCTCCGCGGTGTGTTGTTCTTCTAGTTGTGAAGACAGGCCTGAACCGAGAGTGGGTTCTGTATTGAGTGTGGGCCAAAACCCAGAGTGGGTTATATAGTTGAGCTGTGGCTCTAACCCAATGTGTGGGTTGTATTGTGTGAGACCCAGCCGAGGATTGTAGCTGGATTACCTGTCTTGTGGATTGAGATTAGAAGCCAGCCGTGAGAAGGCATTGATGTGTGCTGGTTAAATTGTGAGGAGGATATTCATATTCTATGGATTACGTTATGTTTCTGGATGTATAAACCTGTTCCGTTTGTCCGTCTTATTTTTTTAATAAAGGATTATGTGCGCCAACGGAATCTTGTTTAATGCCTGGTGAATATGCACTGCGGGGGTGAGTTACATTGCAAGACAGATATCTCCATTGACACACCATGAACATCGTTACCTAGACAACGACCATCACACAAAACTTATCATCAATATCATGAACAGTATCATCGTAAGAACTTCGTGATATTATCATCAAGAGAAACGTGTGACATCTGCCATCCCACAGAACTGTGAGACTTACTTATTGACTCTCCCTCGTATTTCAGTTTTCCGAGTCACTGTGTTACTCAACATAGTCAAAGTATTTCAGTTTCCGAGTCACTATGTTTCTTAACATGGTCAAAGTATTTCAGTTTCCGAGTACCTATGTTTCTTAACATTGTCGAAGTATTTCAGTTTTAAAGACATAACACTGTTTATGAGTCGGTTTTCCTCAATGTTCAGATTTCGCATTATTTCAGAATTGCTCTACTCTTTGGTTGACGATATACTAAGAATGTTTCTCTAATGTATTAAGTTCAAAGGTCCAAATTTTCAGAGCGGCTGAATACTTGGCTCTCCTTCGGGAGACCCGGTTTCGAATCCTCGGTAAGGTGTGGAGTTGTTTCTGTCCGGGGCAAAAAAGAAAATTCTAACCTGCACAGTTCGCGGCGACTGTATTAGCCATGCGGCCTTAATTCCTCAGCTCATGACCCCCCCCCCCCCCCACCCCCTCCCTGTCCTACACCGCTATAGGCAGTAAATGACAGTGATTGCATAAAGTTCAATGACTGACATCCTCATGTTTTCACGTGAAAGGTTCTTGTTCTCCAAAATAATTTACTATATTTTGTTTTCTGGTGTCGTTCCGTATGTTTGTAACAGGAAGTCTCGGTGGCACAAACATACATTAGATGAACGACATATTCTTGTCTGTTATCTGTCTTAAACATGGACCCTAACCGAAGACGCAGTCTCCATGGTGAAGTCGTTATGCTGCCTACTTTGAGCTCCGAATGTCGTGGATTCGATTCCGGGCTACATTGTTTGATTTAAGACTACAAGTTTCTCTGAGACTCCTGGGGGTCGTCACTGGAGCTATGGAGTTCGTGTTTTATGCTACGCTCTCGGCAGGACACTGTGCGGAAAGAGATTGCGCCTTTTGGAATAGAAACCGGTGCAATGAAGTCGACCCCCTCACCTTTTAAACCCCCTTTAAAAGATTCTTAACTGATTAGATGCCATGGGATGATTAATCGTCTTATGCGACTTCTCATATCTGCCATGGGCGTATATATCGCCAGCATTTCATTGCGAAATTGTCTCAATTAAAATATCAATATAGTAGCGTTCCCTGAGCAACCTGCTTTACATTGATATATAATACGTCATGTCTGCTCTTTGTGCTGCACTGAATCTGTTAATGCTGCTTAATCTCTGGATAGCTAAAGTATTGCTATTTTCTTATTAACTTACTGACATTAAAAGTGGGTCAAGCGACGGCGGCACATTCTCCTTGCAAATCCCTAAAACAGAACCTGCTTTGGGCTAATCTTAATGTTTAACACAACGCCCTAATGATCGTACCCAGCTCTCGGAACCTTTTAGTAACTGGATGTGCACTAAAACAGTTTGAGAATCCCTGACATTACAAGTGTTTCAGATTATCCCGACACAGTTTCCCCCATCGACTCTCCATGCGTTGCAGTTGTGTCAATAATATTGCCTTCATCAGAGCAGAAGTAATTTAATAACGCAATGAATGTTTATGTAATTCTTAAATGAGTTTCACAGTTATCAGAGAACTGAATGGCGTTTTATAGCGTGTATTAAAGAAAGACGCCTGAAGAGTTTACTTAATGTTTAAAGTTAAAGTTGTTGCATGTACTTTTACAGGACGTTGATGTAAACTCCAGAATTAATTGGTTGTACTTCGGGGGAATTGTAAAACTTCGTTCACTAGCCTCTAAACCACATTCGCCGAGTATAAATTATGTAGTGAGTGCAAAAAAGGGGGGATTCTAATCATCAGAAGATGTATTCTTTCAGCAATTGTTTGTTTATCTTGTTGAAACTTTGCCCGGCGTGCTGTGTTATAACTGACAAACGTATGTTTCCTGTGAAGGTTCTATATCCTGAAGAAACCAGCTTTACAACTGATAATATCTCCTCCAATAAGCTGCCCAAGTATTTTTCGGCTGCTCTCAACTTTATCCACCAACTGCACAAAGGAGAAGTAAGTAAACATCTGGATGGCTGGCCTTATGGCATGGTCGAGACAAGAACACAGAGCTGATCCACGACTCTGGTGATTGTGTGAGATGGTGTAGCATGACCTCTCACGCTTACTGGCATGGCACGTGACTCGTCTACGTCACATGGCACCTGCAGGGTCTCCTTTCACACCACTTGACCTTTAACAATATCCTATTGGCTTTTAGTTAGTTTTATAGGATGCCACAATCATCCCCTCAAAAACATTGTACAATAGCATGGAATGGAACTATCCAGTGCCATCAGTCGGACGTTGGAGAATCAGCTATTCCCCCACAACACTTGACGGCAAAATTGCAAGATGAGGATGATGGTGATGATAATGCTATAAACCCGAGTACTGTGTAGCTGCTTGCGATTTAGTGCTCAATTTTACGTTCATTAGATAGTCATTCTTTCTGAACTGCCGATATTTATTCCATCAAAATCAACGCAAAGTGACCTGCTTCCTTATCACATGCGGCGTATTCCGAACCCCAGACCCAGTATGTCGGGACATCGTTTAACTGCGTTCACTTATCCCTACGCCACACACGCCGACCAATATCCCTCTGAACGTCTGTGTAAACTGTCCTATCTTGTTAGTTTCATGAAACTTATGAAACTAACAAGATTGATTGATTGATTGATTGATCGATTCCTAAATCAATCAATCAACCAATCAATCAATCTTGTTAGTTTCATAGCTGGACATCCCGTAGTGGTTACAGATCTCAGTACTGGACATGCGGCCTCACGCCAAGATATGTCATTGACTGGGTTCTACTCAAACTGCTCCCATCCATTCTTACTGCCGGCAGGTCTGTTTTCACAATATGGTTGTTTAGTGAGAACCATGTAACCGTTGCCTTTGCAGGGTTGACAAGGGCATCGGCATCAGCACACCATGAGGAAATTCGATCTAGTTCGCCCTGCATATCATTGGCAACCGCCTGTCTATCTCGACCCTGTCGATACACGAGGATGTCGTCAGCGAATGACAGAGTCCTACCCCTCCCGTCCAACTGTTGTTCAGTGATCGGCACCGTATACACGTTGAATAGTACTGGTGACAGTGGTGAACCCTGCGGCAATCCTGGACATATCGTTATCGGCTCAGAAGACCAACTCCCGCATCTTAGCACCACCTTCCTTTGGAGCAGAACTGCGGCTATCCATCGTACAAGGTGAGGGTGCACTTTCAGTCTGAGGAGGGTTTGCGTCAAGTGCTCGAAAGATACTCTGTTATATGCGTCCTCTAAGTCTATGGCGGCCGCACATGTCTCTTCTCTGACCTGAAATCCTTCGTAAACGTCTTGAGCAGAGACAGCCGCATTCAGCCATGACTCTTTGTTGCGTCTGTATCCTCCAAGTGTGGGCGGGAAGCAGCCGAGCTGTTCCAAGTCGCAAGCAAGTCTGTGTGCTACAATTTTCTCCAGTAGCTTGCCAACAGTATTCTGCATCGTAATGATTCTGTAGCCGCTTATCTTGGAATGGTCTTTGTTCGGTTTTGGCAGCGGCAGCAAGTAGCTGTGTAGCCATTCTTCTTTGACCTGACCCCTCTGGATACTGATGTTGAATTCTCTGGCCAGTTCTTCCATGTCATCATCTGATATCACCAGTAGGTCACCATATCGGATGCCGTCTGGGCCTGGGGTGGTGTTAGGTGATTTCTTGAACATCGCACGCAATATCTCAGCTGTGATTGTCCATTCTTCGTCTGTCCCGACCCCCTCGCACAACTGAGAGAGTGTCGTCGTGGTCCTCTGTCTGGCGGGCTCGTCTTTCTGGTCAGTCTGTTCTATGTAGCGTGCAAGAAGGGCCTTACCTTTATCCGCATCCGACATTTTCCATGCGAGGTCTGTGCCTTGAAAGTCTGGAATACCCCTACGTTGTGCAGCACCTTTCATGCTCTTGTGGAGGGGCCAGAATGTCGTAAGAGATCGCTCGGAGCATACCTTCCTGCAGAACTCGTCCCATTTCTCGGCCTTGGCCTGTTTGGCGCAGGATTTGAAAAAAGTCGTCGTCCTATCGACCTCAGTTTTCAGGTTCGCCAATTCAACCTGTGGCATGTTAGCCTTTCTGGCCTTTTGCCAGTCTTTGACAGCCTGCCTCTTTCCCAGCCATGCCTTCTCGACCTCTCCATTCCACCATGGTGGCTGCAACCATCTTTCTTGTCTCCTGCGGGAGGAAGTTAGTTTTCTTCTTCTGATCTTGCTTATGGCGTCTTGACCAGTGTTGTCGTACGGGAAGGCATTTGTCTTGTTTCTTTGACTCATGGCCCCGTCTTTCTTGATCAGGATGACACAAGGGTAGTGGTCACTAGCGATGGTGGGCGACACCAGAGCCAAGTCGATGACGCTGTCAGAGTCACCTGGTCGAGTGGCTATTCTAGTGACCTTCCCATCATTCAGACAGATTAGGGCAGCAGATGTCAGGGCGTCCTCCAGATCTACTCCCTGTCTATTGGTGATGCAATTCCCCCATTGACTGCCTCTGGCATTGAAGTCCCCACTGTAGATGATATGCCTTTCATCCATATCGAACAAACTCTGTCATTGTCGCACGTCGACCTTCCCATTTCGCGCATACACGTTCACTATTACAAGCTGCACTGATGTCATTATTCTTAATGCCTGCACTTGCAGGGCATCACTGTTCCAGGAAGACATATCGATCTCAGACACTAGTATGTTGTCGCGGACCAGAATGGCCTATCCGAGGTGCCGCCTGTTAAAGAATCCCTGAAATCCCGCGACATTGACTGTTCCGTCGCCGAGCTGTGTTTCTTGTAAGACTGCAATATCGTTTCCGTACAGTAGTTTTTCAAGAATGGGTCGGCGTTGACTAAATGATGCACAGTTCCAGTACAGTACTCGAACGTGTCCGATGCCCAATCTGTCACATTTTAAACGCCTTCTGCGTGTGCCCGCCCTCTTACCACGCCGTGTTCTTGTCGGTCGTCTGGTCGTCATGTTAGGCTTAACTATCGCCACCGGGCGTCGATGATACGCCGAAGGGAGTCCAGGCGCGCGTGCACGAACTCCGTTGCACGGTCCGAACTCCATTTCACCACGAAAAACACACTTAATTCATACACATTTCAGAAAAAACACGTTCCATTTTACGGGACGAAAAAATGTCCCGCCATCTTGCTCAAGGGCATGTCCACTTGCTTCGTTCATATTTCCAGTCAAGTACGTGTGAGTTACCTGCATTAGGGAACGATACGTCGATGCCTGCATTGTCCGTTCAATACGCAAAGGAAAGACCATCTATTCCTCTGTACAATCTGGCCTTACGAAATGTTATCGTCGTAAATATTAGTTAGTAGCATATCATTTATAGGACGTCGCAGTCAACCCCGGAATTTTGTGATTTCTTGGGAAGTTTACGTTCAGTAGGTTGCCATACCATCGCGATGCGGTCTGCTGCCAAAGCGCCAGCAGCCGAGTTTCGTACACAGTATGCGGGATTACGAATTGCGTTCGTAAGCCCTTCTGGCATGGAGTTTATCCCGCTCCTGTCATAGAGTTTACAATGCTACTGCTATGTTAGGTAGCGATGAGGCGTCTGCATTGGTAGGGAGCGTCTGCTTGCTAACACTCTTCACATAGCTTGTTATAGCTCGTTGTTGGTGGATTAGAATAATACTATCGTCCATGGCTGAATGGTCACTGCTGTAAGCTCGTTGAAGTTACCCAAGACTGGATTGTATGTCGGGGGCTGTACATATCTTTCCCAGCACTTGAGCCGATAACTAGACTTTTCCACGGCCAAGCAAAGTAGACATTTGTTGCTGCCGGGGTCACGTAACTGGGTCAGCACCTTTCTGGTTAGTGTGTTCTTTTCGCTGGACTCATTTTCAATCATTGTCATAAGTTAAGTTTAAGTTCTTGCACAGGACTATTCTAACAACTCGTAAACTGGAGTCAACTCAACATGTCTGGAATAACAACACACAACTCCATTTCCATTCTATATTGACTCCAAGCATTGAACAAATTACAATATACGTTTTCACAACTATATGCTCAGAGTCTACACAGTAACTACATATCTATGAATAAAAGTAGGGGCTCATTGTTTGGCCATTATACTATAAGTCAGACCTCGATCAGACACTGACAAGTGGTTCAAGCTCCACTCACTGCCCGCAAGAGACGATGTCTTCTCCTCCGTAGACCCGCCTCGAAATTTTCATGCAAGGCGAGATTCTTCGCACTCTCTTACTCACTGAATCTCTAATTCACACTCACTCACTCACTTTCTCACACTCTCACACAGACAGGCAGACAAACACACACCCTCTCTCTTACACTCACTCATTTTCTCACTCTCTCACTCAATTTCTCACACATACGTGCACACAAACAGACACTCACTCACTCTCTCTTTCACTCATACACGCGCGCATACATACTCTCTCTCTGTGTCTCATACTTACTCTCTCACTCACACTCTTTCTCACTCACTCTCTCACCTACGCTCTCACTCACACGTGAACAATGATAGTGAAAAATGATACCAGTAGGTGACTTATGGAGGCATATAGTCGGTACGGAGTAAGTATTGAAAGAGTTTTCGGTTTGAGAATGATATTGCGGGGGATCGGCAGAGGTTCTGGAAGAATCTCAAAACTGAGAGAGAAGACCAGGATAACTTTCAATCAGAAAGCGGTGGGCAAAGATTAGTAGTATGACTCTTCGCTGGCTGTTGAACGAGGGGAAGAAGCGCGTATTGGAATGTCCTGGGTGAAGTGATGTCCGTTCGTAGCTCAGCTCAACTCAATACACGGATGACTTTAATCATGTTTACACGGCAATTACGGAGTAGGATAGCTGATATATCCGGCTCTGTAGATACATATGCCATTATATAGAGCTGCCGTAACAAAATGCATATCCATAAATCAAGCCCCTTTGGTAGTGGAATTTAACATAAGGTCTTCTGTAGACTTTCGTTTAACGTTTGTCGACCATTAAATCAAATCTCCATTAAGAGTTCCAGTTTGTATTCTCCCGCCAATCTGCAAGGACACACGAGGGTTGTGGGCAATGAACGGGCAGATAGTCTGGCCGGCATGCGTTTTATAGTAAATTTCTCCATGTGTCTTCGTTTGGCAATATGGGTGAGTTAATATATATATATATCAATTTCTATGTACAACATGTGCTCAGCGTCTCCAGCTAAATGTATATTTATTCTCTTAGTTTAATGCTGTCTTTAACTTTACAAATAAAAAAAAAAATTAAGTTGCATGTCCTTCACAGGACATAGTAGTCAACCCCAGCATTTTCGCTGTTCGTGATTCCTGGGTAAATTTTACGTTCAGTAGTTTGCCATTGCTTTATGAACAAACTGCTCCTATACCATTTTCGAAAAAAACCAGCACCGCTGTGTTTCGAACCCGGGTATACGGGCTCACAAACCGCGTTCGCAAGCCCTTAGCCACAGAGACCGGTTCTGTAGGATCTTTAACCTTACATATGTTTAAATATAATTTTAAAATAATTGTTTGTCCGCAATTTTCTGATGTATGCCGGGATAGATTTTGGTCCAGGACTAAAGAATAAAGGTCACTAGCTCTAGAAGCCACCATGTAGCATTATCATTGCCTTCTTCATTATCGTGGATTGGGGTACTTTTAGTACTGGTGGCTGAGGGATTATAGTACTGTTGGCTGAGGGATTACTGTAATGTTGGCTGAGGGAGTATAGTGCCGGTAGGATTTTTTTTATCAATTTTATTTATTTATTTATTTATTTATTTTAATGGTAAGGCGAAATGTTAAGGTGCTCTATCCTGAAGGATTAAAGTATTGGTTGCCAGGGGATTACGGTACTGGTGACTGCGTTATTACAGTCCTGCTGGTCTAATAAAAATGTTTTGCATATCCTTTACAGGACATCGCTGTCAACACCAGCATCTTTCAGCTGTATGTTGATTTCTTGGCAAGATTACGCTCAGTAGTTTGCCATTGCTTTCTGAGCGGCCGGCTCACATACCCCGTAAGTTACCGATGCGATTCGAACCACTGCTGATTCTCACCGTCATCACGTTACCTACGAGAGTATACGAGATTACGGAGAGAAGTCGCTAACCTCTAAGCCACGAAGCCGGCCCTGCTGGTCTAGGCAGCTATTATTTTAAGTTAGCAACCCGACACTAGACAGTTAATAGTCACGACTTCCTGTTACTAACAATAACCGAACACCCGTACTCAAATGCCAGGAAATGCACGCACAAAGACATCATGGACTGGCATCCCGCGAGAATATCGCCGTTCAATATTGCGCAGTTTCAGAGATTGTTGTCTATGTGAATAAATTGATGTTCACTCCAATATTTCCCTCCATTCCATTTCCCCCAGGCTAACTTAATCCAGTGTTGTATTATCAATATAAATATGGCGTGGCTTTCTGCCACTTCAGGTAAATTGCTTCATTTGAAATTCATGGAGAAACGATCTCAGAAACTATTGTTATCGTTGCATTTTCAAAGTCGTGGTAGAATGTTGCTGAAAGAGAGCCGTGCCGATTTACTTATTCATGGTCCTCAAGTTTCTGAGGAGTTCTCTACTTTATTATGATGATGCTGGCTGTTCAACCATTGTAGTTGTAAAAAACCACTGTCTGGATATCTACATTATATATATATATATATATATAGTACAGTACTCGTGGTTGATGGTGTGGTAGTTGAGGTTCATGGTTGGGCGTTGGTTGTATGGCAAAGGACGGTCGAAGGTTGCAATACTGATGGCGGGGGATTACGGTACTGGTGGTTGGGGGATTACGGTTCTGGTGGCTGTGGGATTACGGCAATGGTGGCTGGGGATTACGATTCTGATGGCGGTGGGAATGGTACTGGTATCTGGGGGATTACGATACCGATGGCTGGGGTAACGGTAATGGTAGCTGGGAGATTACGGTACTGAAAGAAGGGGGGATTACGGTACTGGTGGGTGGGGGATTATGGTACTGGGGAATCTGGGTACTGGTGGTACAGTGATTTAGTGTTTGTGATTTTGAGTGGGTTTATGTGTGTGTATGTAACTAAGTGTGTGTGAATGTGTAACTGTGTGGGTGTACGACTGTGTGAGTAATTAAGTATTTTCATTTGTGAAAGTGTGTATGTATCGATACGTGTGTATGGGAAGGTGTGTTTGCGTGTTCCCTTCTGCATGTATGATTGACGATATATAGGCGAGAGAGGGGGAGAGGGAGAGAGAGAAGGAGAGGAAGAGAGAGGGAGAGGGGGAGATTGAGGGAGAGGGGGAGAGAGATGGAGAGGGGGAGAGAGAGGGAAAGGGGGAGAGAGATGGAGAGGGGGAGAGAGAGGGAGAGAGAGATAGAGGGAAAGGGGGAGAGGGGGAGAGAGAGGGAGAGAGAGGGAGAGAGAGGGAAAGGGGGAGAGAGAGAGGGGGAGAGGGAGAGAGAGAGGGAGAGGGAGAGAGAGGGAGAGGGGGAGAGAGAAGGAAAGGGGGAGAGAGATGGAGAGGTGGAGAGAGAGAGGGAGAGGGAGAGAGGGAGAGGGAGAGAGGGAGAGGATACGAGAGAGTGAGAGGGGGAGAGGGAGAGAGAGAGGGAGAGGGAGAGATAGATAGAGATAGATAGAGAGAGAGGGAGAGAGAGGGAGAGGGGGAGAGAGAGGGAGAGGGGGAGAGAGGTGGAGAGGGAGAGAAAGGGAGAGGAGAGAGAGGGAGAGGGAGAGAGAGAGGGAAAGGGGGAGAGGGAGAGAGAGAGGGAAAGAGAGGGAAAGGGGGAGAGAGAGGGCGGGGGAGAAGGAGAGAGAGGGTGAGGGGGAGAGGGGGAGAGAGAAGGAGAGCGAGAGAGAGGGAGAGGGGGAGAGAGAGGGAGAGGGGAGAGAGAGGGAGAGGGGGAGAGATAGGGAAAGGGGGAGAGAGATGGAGAGGGGAGAGAGAGGGAGAGGGAGAGAGAGAGAAAGGGGAGAGAGAGGGAGAGAGAGAGAGGGGGAGAGGGAGAGAGAGGGAGGAGAGGGAGAGAGAGAAGGAGAGGGAGAGAGAGTGAGAGAGAGAGGGAGAGAGAGGGAAAGGGAAAGAGAGATGGAAAGGGAAAGAGAGATGGAGAGGGGAGAGAGAGGGAGAGAGGGAGAGGAAGAGAGAGAGTGAGAGGGGGAGAGGGAGAGAGAGAGGGAGAGGGAGAGATAAAGAGAGAGGGAGAGAGAGTGAGAGAGAGGGAGAGATAGAGAGGGAGAGAGAGGGAGAGATAGAGAGGGAGAGAGAGGGAGAGGGGGAGAGAGAGGGAAAGGGGGAGAGAGATGGAGAGGGGGAGAGAGAGGGAAAGGGGGAGAGGGAGAGAGAGAGGGAGAGAGAGGGAAAGGGGGAGAGAGAGGGAGGGGGAGAGGAGAGAGAGGGAGAGGGGGGAGAGAGAGGGAAAGGGAGAGAGAGAGATGGAGAGGGGAGAGAGAGGGAGAGGGAGAGAGGGAGAGGAAGAGAGAGAGTGAGAGGGGTAGAGAGGGAGAGGGAGAGATAGATAGAGAGAGAGGGAGAGAGAGGGGGAGAGAGAGGGAGAGGGGGAGAGCGAGGAGAGGGAGAGGGGAGAGGGGGGGGGAGAGAGAGGAAAGGGGAGAGGGAGAGAGAGAGGGTGAGAGAGGAAAGGGGAAAGAGAGGGAGGGGGAGAGGGGGAGAGGGGGAGAGAGAAGGAAACGGGGAGAGAGATGAAGAGGGGGAGAGAGAGGGAGAGGGAGAGAGGAGAGAAGAGAGAGAGTGAGGGGGGGAAAGGGGGAGAGAGGGGAGAGGGAGAGGGAGAGGGAGAGAGAGGGAGAGAGGGGAGAGATAGAGAGGGAGAGAGAAGGAGAGAGGGAGAGAGGCAGGGGGGAGAGAGGGGGAGGGGGGAAGAGGGAGAGGAGGGGGAAGAGAGAATGAGAGGGAGAGAGAGAGAGAGGGAGGGAGAGAGAGAGGGAGAGAGAGGGAGAGGGAGAGAGAGAGGGGGAGAGAGGGAGGAGAGGGGGAGAGAGAGAGGGAGAGAGAGAGGGAGAGGGAGAGAGAGAGGAGGAGAGAGGGAGACAGAGAGAGAGAGGGAGAGAGAGGGAGAGAGAGAGAGAGAGAGAAAGAGAGAGAAATCAAATCAAAATCAAATCAAATCAACTTTATTAGGGTCACAAATTGGGCGCGCAGGCCCGTCTTACATTCGGCCCTTCCAATCACTCGTCTTTCGTTCATCAAGAGCATTATACATTTACATAGGAAGAAAAATAAACATTGTGAAATGAATGTTGTAAACATAAACAAGGCTAAACATAGAGAAAAATGTGTACATAAAAAGTATGTGACGTAAAAGTAGTGATGCCAGCGCGTCCCACACACACACACACACACACACACACACACACACACACACACACACACACACACACACACCACACACACACTCTCTCTCTCTTTCATTCACTCTCACTCATTCACTCACACACATACACTCTCACTCATTCACTCTCCCGCTCACTCATTCACTCTCCCGTTCACTCATTCACTCTCCCGCTCACTCATTCACTCTCCTGCTCACTCATTCACTCTCCCGCTCACTAATTTACTCTCACGCTCACTCATTCTTTCTCTCCCGCTCATCTCATTCACTCTCCCGCTTACTCATTCACTCTCCCGCTCACTCATTCACTCTCCCGTTCAATCATTTCACTCTCCCGCTCACTCATTCACTCTCACTCATTCACTCTCACGCTCCACTCATCACTGTCCCGCTCACTCATTCACTCTGCCGCTCACTCATTCACTCTCACGCTCACTCATTCACTCTCACGCTCAATCATTCACTCTCCCGCTCACTGATTCACTCTCACGCTCACTCATTCACTCTCACGCTCACTCATTCCTTCTCACGCTCACTCATTCACTCTCACTCATTCACTCTCACGCTCACTCAATCACTCTCTCGCTCACTCATTCACTCTCACGCTCACTCATTCACTCTCACGCTCACTCATTCACTCTCCCGCTCAATCATTCACTCTCCCGCTCACTCATCACTCTCACTAATTCACTCTCCCGCTCACCCATTCACTCTCCCACTCACTCATTCACTCTCCCGCTCACTCATTCATTCTCACGCTCACTCATTCACTCTCACGCTCACTCATTCACTCTCACGCTCACTCATTCACTCTCACTCATTCACTCACACTCATTCACACCCACACACAGACACTCTCACTCATTCACTCTCCAGCTCACTCATTCACTCTCACGCTCACTCATTCACTCTCCCGCTCACTCATTCACTCTCCCGCTCACTGATTCACTCTCACGCTCACTCATTCACTCTCACGCTCACTCATTCCTTCTCACGCTCACTCATTCACTCTCACTCATTCACTCTCACGCTCACTCAATCACTCTCACGCTCACTCATTCACTCTCACGCTCACTCATTCACTCTCACGCTCACTCATTCACTCTCCCGCTCAATCATTCACTCTCCCGCTCATCATTCACTCTCACTAATTCACCTCTCCCGCTCACCCATTACTCTTCCCACTCACTCATTCACTCTCCCGCTCACTCATTCATTCCACGCTCACTCATTCACTCTCCCGCTCACTCATTTCACTCTCACGCTCACTCATCTCACTCTCACTCATTCACTAAACCTCATTCACCCCCACACACAGACACTCTCACTCATTCACTCTCCAGCTCACTCATTCACTCTCACGCTCACCATTCACTCCCCGTCCTCATTAAAACCTCCGCTCATCATTCACTCTCACGCTCCCCATTCACTCTCCCGCTCATTCATTCACCTCACTCATTCACCCCCCTCATCACCCTCTCACGCTCAATCATTCACTCTCCGCTCACTCTTTCACTCTCACGCTCACTCATTCACTCTCCGCTCACTCATTCACTCTCACGCTCACTATTCACTCTCACGCTCACTCATTCTGTCTCTCATTCACACTCACCACTTCTCACTCAAACTACAGTAATGAACATAAGTTAGATTATACATGATAAAATCAAATGGTTTTTAACTTATAATAGGACAGATGAGAATACACAAACATATGGATCCCCTGTTACATAGCATGCGTGTTAATGACATGCATCTGCTCGCTCTCTCTCTCTCTCTCTCTTCTCCTCTCTTCTCTCTGTCTGTATTCTTTCATATAACACACTCACACGCATGCGCCCCTCACACACACACACACACATAACACATCAACTCCCCCACTGTCTCACTCTCTAACACACAACCCTAACCACACACACACACACACTCTCTCAATCACACTCTCTCCAATCCCGTACAATAACGCATGCACGCACGCACACACTCCCTCACCCACTCCATCATACACGTACGAATGCTGCACTGACACATTCCCCCATTTCTCGCTCAATCACTCCCCCACACACGCATCACCACGCATTCACTCTCTCCCTCTCTCTGACACCCTCTCTCTCTCTCTCTCTCTCTCTCCTCTCTCGCTCCACACGCACACACATATATAGTGAACAATTATAATGAACAATTATACTAAACATTATACCAGTAAATAAATTTTGGTGGCATATAGTGGGTTTGGATAAGTATTAAAAGAGTTTTGGGTTTAATGTGTGGGGACTCATTGGATTTTCAGATTGGAGGCAGATGATTCCATAAGTGAGCACCAGAATAGGCAAACATGTTTTGTATAGGTCCAATCTGGGCTTTGAACATGTAACAAATTTAGGCGCTTGCTGTTCATTGCATAGATTGAATCAGCGGCGAAGATACTTGGGGGATTTTGAGATATAATTTTATTCACTAATTGGCTTTGTTGAAAGGAAGCGCTTTGTAGTGGTGAAGTCTTAGATGACGTACAAATTAACTTTCAACGTGCTTTATGCCAGAAACGACGAATAGCGCGGTTTGTAGAGAACATAGTCGTTTTAAATTAGATTTAGGGCAACCATCCAAACTGTGGAACAGTAAACGAGAGTGATTTATTAGCATGTATAGAATATTTTTTCGGTTTCTTTCGTCCCGGAAGTGCTGAAATTTTGCAAATTGGTAAACTTTTGTGCTATTTTCTTGGAAAGAGCGTGAAATGGAGCTCCAGTTCAAATGGCTGTCTATTAAAAGCCCTAGTGTTTTATGTTTAGTCACATTAACTATAGGTAACGTGCCATGCGGAGTTCGAGCGGTGATCCAGATGGCTAGGTCTGTAGTTTTTGTCTGGTCGTTATAGCATGGATTTGGTTTTGCCCATTTTAAATTTTCATGCGGTTTCATTGCTCCATCTAGTAGATTATCAATTTCCCTTTTTTAAAGAATTCTCTAATCACTACGGTTTTTGATAGTATATAAGTCGTCGAGCAAATAGATCACAAGTGTATGATATAAAAGGAAGATCATTAATATAAACTGCAAAACGCAGCGGACCTAGTTTTAGCCCGAGTCACACAATATTAAGCTGTGTGGGTCTTGATAGACAGTTGTTGAAGGACACGACTTGTGCCTGTCGGATAGAAATGACGTAATTATGTTCACCCTGTTGGTGTTGTCTCATTTTTTTAGTTTTTTAATTAAAATATCGTGATCTACCCTATCAAAGCTTTTTTTAAAATCTACAAACACGCTCCACAAATTCTACCGTTTTTGATGTTTTGTGCAGTTTATT
>JACEFZ010000672.1:0-16015 GCA_014155875.1 Cepaea nemoralis
GGCATAGACATGGGGCGCCACGCGTTGCCTCTGACGGTGGGAGACACCTATAGGTGTCACTGATCAGCTACCGCCCGCCTCAAGCTGGGCAGCCCCCAGCCAATTGGGTGCTGATCCGCCACAGCCTGCCTGCTTCAATGGGTGCTTGGGGCTAGGACAAAATCTGAATCGCAGGCTGTAAAATCAATGCACCAGGTACAAACAAAAATAAAAATAGAAACCTCAAGCTACGGCTTGCAACCTGGAACGTGAGAACCATGTGTCCAGGATTTTCCACTGACTTGACCAATATTGACGATGTGAGAAAAACGGCTGTGATTGATGCCGAACTCAATCGTCTAAACATTGATATTGCTGGCCTGCAGGAGACTCGCCTCGCTGAGGAAGGGTCACTCAGGGAAAACAACTACACCTTTTTCTGGAAGGGTAGAGGGCAGGCAGAAAAAAGGCAACACGGTGTGGGTTTTGCAGTGAAGAATTCGCTACTGGGAATGATTGAAATTCCAGCAGGAGGAAATGAAAGACTATTATCCCTGCGCTTGGCAACCTCTTGTGGGTTTGCCACCATTATTACTGCATATGCACCGACACTCGATCCCTCTGATGATGTGAAGGATTCGTTCTATGAGTTAGACTCCGTGATCAAGGCAGTTCCAAATTCTGACTACATTTATATGCTCGGTGATTTCAATGCTCGTGTGGGCAAGGACTCGAGTTCATGGCCAGTGTGCCTTGGAAAATACAACATCGGTCGCATGAATGAAAATGGGCAAAAGCTGCTGGAGCATTGCACCAGTAATGACCTATGTATTACAAACTCTTTTTTTAAAACAAAAGAGATGCATAAGGTCACATGGAAACATCCAAGATCCGGCCATTGGCACCAGCTGGACTTCATCATCACACGGAGACAACATCTGAACCATATATCATTGACTCGTAGTTGCCACAGTGCTGACTGTGATACGGATCATTCTTTGGTTGTTGCAAGGGTTAGACTGAGACAAAGAGAATCTACACAGCTAAACACAAATCTAGCCTCAGGATTAATATTATTAACACTCATGATTCTGAAAAGTGCTTTCAGTTTCAACAGCAACTTGAAGACGCTTTCACTGATACACCAGAAAATTGTACAGTAAATGAAAAGTGGGGTCAAATTAAGGAAACTCTTTATAAAACTGCCGTAGGGGTTTACAGCACTGTGGATCATAAGAGGCAGGACTGGTTTGCGGCCAATAGCCAGACTCTGCAGCCCTTGATTGATAAGAAGAAGAAAGCTCTCTTAAGAAACAAGGAAAGACCAACGCGTAACACTCTGAGTGAGCTTAGGCAAGCTAGGAAGGATGTGCAAAAGGCTGCCAGGCAGTGTGCAAATGATTATTGGATCAAGTTATGTGAGTCCATTAAAATCGCAAGTGATAAGGGAGACATAAGAAGCATGTATGAAGGAATAAAGAAAGCCTGTGGTCCAGTCATTGAAAACCTTGACTGGAGAAATCATCACTGATAAGAAACAGCAGATGGACAGATGGGTAGAGCACTATTTGGAGCTTTACTCAAGTGAGACCAAACTAGCGGATGATGCCCTCAACGCCATAGAGGCTCTACCAACTCTTGACCACCTGGACACACTTCCCACCATAACAAATCAAATCAAATCAAATCAAATCAACTTTATTAGGGTCACAAATTGGGCGCTCAGGCCCGTCTTACATTCGGCCCTTTCAATCACTCGTCTTTCGTTCATCAAGAGCATTATACATTTACATAGGAAGAAAAATCAACATTGTGAAATGAATGTTGTAAACATAAACAAGGCTAATTACCATGTTATGAAGCCCATCTCTCACCTATCCATACATCACCCCACCCACACAACCCCACCTTACCCACACACACGCGCACCAAGGGACACATAAACACCCCCACCTACCCACACACACGCACACCAAGGACACATACATACCCCACCAACCGACCCATCCCCCTCCCGCACATCCCCCACCCACACACACTGCCCTCACCTGATCCCCCAACCAAAACACACTCGCCACCCACAAACATTCCCCCACCAACCCACACATCCCACGCCCATCCACATCTTAACCCACACATCCTCTCCCCACCCACACCTCAAACCACCCATCCCTTAGCCACATCTCCATCGACAACATATTCCCCACCCATGCACACAATCCCCCACCAACCCACACATCGCACATTCACTCACACATCCCCAAACCATACACACACATCCCCACCAACTGACATGTCCCTACCCCCCCCCACCCACACACACCTCCCTAACCACCCATACATCCCCAATCAACACACACATCCCCCCACCACCCACACATACAACTTCCACCCACCCAAACATGCCTTAACCTAAATCCCCACCACGCAATACCCCACCCGCACATCACATACACCCCCTACCACGCACTATTCCCAACCCACGCACCACACACACACATATCCCTCACCAACACATCCCCACTTACACACCACACACATATCCCCCACCCAGATACCACACAATATTCCCACCCACACCCACACAGATACCCATTACCCATCCACCCCACATACCCCCACTCACACACCACAAAAATCCCCCACCCACACACACATACCTCACTCACACAATATCCCCAACCAACACACCACACACCTCTCCCCACCCACACACGCATTCCCTACCCGTCCACCAAACACACTCACTCACGCATACATCCTCCACTACGCACTCACACACCCCCACCCACCCACCCCCAACCAAACATCTCTCGATCACAATACCCCTACCCACACACATCCTCCACCCACTCACACATCCCACCCAGACAAATACATCTACCTTACCCACCTACACATCCCTAAGCCACTCACACACCCCCACCCACACATTCCCCATCCACACACACATCTCCCACCCACACACCCCCGCATACTTCAACCAACCACCACAATCCCCTACTCACCCACACATATACCCCACCCATACGCACATTCCCCGCACCCATCACACACATCCCCCACACCACACACTATCCTCCACCCATACCACCACAAACATACCCTCCACCCACACATCATTCACACATCCCCCACCAACACACCGCACACATATCTCAAACCCACACACCATACACTTCTCCCCACCCGCCCATCCATCCCAAATCCACCCAACACAATCCCCTATCCACACAACCCCGCCTCCCCACATACTTCCTCAAACCATCCACACATCTCCACCCACATAAACACACATCCCCCGCATCCGTCCCATACACATATCCTCCACCCATACACACATCCCCCACACCCATTCCAACACCCCTACTTTCACCCCCACACATCCATCCATACATCCCACCAACACCCACAAATACCACTACCCACCAAACCCCACACACCCCAACCCATCCAAACGCATACCCCCACCCACGCACCCCCACCCACACTTATCCCCACACTCACACACATCCTCCACATACAGTCACACTTCCTCACATCTAGACACATACAAAATGTCTCACGTTAGTATTGAAACTAGTATGAAAAAACTCCCACACTTTACTCACACACATACACTGACACTTGTCATGAGCAGTCTCATAAAAATGTTAACCATGGAGAAAAATGTGTACATAAAATGTATGTGACGTAAAAATAGTGATGCTCTCTCTCTCTCTCTCTCTCTCTCTCTCTCTCTCTCTCTCTCTCTCTCTCTCTCTCTCTCTCTCACACACACACACACACACACACACACACACATTCACTCTCCCGCTCATTCTTTCACTCTCACGCTCACTCGTTCTGTCTCTCATTCACACTCACTGACTCTCTCACTCAAACTACAGTAATGAACATGAGCTTATATTATGCATGATAAAATCAATTGGTATTTAACTGACAATATGACAGATAAGAATACACAAACATATGGATTCGCGTGTTACATAACATGCGTGTTACATGACATGCATCTGCTCAGCTCTCTCTCTTTCTCTCTCTCTCTGTATCCTTTCATATACACACACTCACACGCATGCGCGCGCTCACACACACACACTAACACATCAACTCTCCCACTGTCTCACTCTCTAACACACAATCCTACACACACACACACACTCACTCTCTCAATCACACTCTCTCACACATACACGTACACATGAACGCATGCACGCACGCACACACTCCCTCACTCACTCTCACACATACACGTACGAATGCATGCACTGACACATTCCCCCACCATTTCTCGCTCAATCACTCTCTCCACACACACGCATGCACACACGCATTCACTCTCTCCCTCTCTCTGACACCCTCTCTCTCTCTCTCTCTCTCTCTCTCTCTCTCTCTCTCTCTCGCTCCCACACGCACACACATATATAGTGAACAATTATAATGAACAATTATACTGAACAATTATACCAGTAAATGAATTATGGTGGCATATAGTCGGTATGGATTAAGTATTGAAAGAGTTTTCGGTTAAATGTGTAGGGACTCATTGGAGTTTTCAGATCTGGAGGCAGATGATTCATAAGTGAGCACCAGAATAGGCAAACATGTTTTGTATAGGTCCAATCTAGGCTTTGAGACATGTAACAAATTTAGGCGCTGCTGTTCATTGCATTAGATTGAATCAGCGGCAGAAGATACTCTGGGGCATTTTGAGATATAATTTTATTCACTAATTTGGCTTTGTTGAAAAGGAAGCGCTTTTGTAGTGGTAGAAGTCTTAGATGACTGTACAAATTATTACTTTCAACGTGCTTTATGCCAGAAACCAGACGAATAGCGCGGTTATGTAGAGAACATAGTCGTTTTAAATTAGATTTAGGGCAACCATCCCAAAATGTGGAACAGTAATCGAGATGTGATTGGATATAGCATGTATAGAATATTTTTCGTGTGCTTTCGTCCAGGAAGTGCTGAATTTTAGCAAGTTGGTAAACTTTTTGTGCTATTTTCTTGGTAAGAGCGTGAACATGAGAGCTCCAGTTCAAATGGCTGTCTATTAAAAGCCCTAGTGTTTTATGTTCAGTCACATTAACTATAGGTAACGTGCCCATGCGGAGTTCGAGCGGTGATCCAGTTATGGCTAGTGTCTGTAGTTTTTGTCTGGTCGTTATTAGCATGGATTTGGTTTGCCGATGTAATTTGCATGCGGTTTTCATTGCTCCATCTAGTAAGATTATCAAGTTCCTTTTGTAAAGAATTCTCTAATTCACTACGGTTTTCTTGACTAGTATATATAGTACAGTCGTCTGCAAATAGATCACAAGTTGTATTGATATATAAAGGAAGATCATTAATATAAACTGCAAAAAGCAGCGGACCTAGTATTGAGCCCTGAGCCCTGAGGCCCTTAATAGAAGTTAAGTGTGCTATAAATGAACTTGCATCTGGCAAGGCTCCAGGTAAGGATGGGATTCCAATAGAGGTTATCAGGAGTGGGCAAGACACACTCACTATACAGATCCACCAGCTAATAGAGCTATGCTGGCGTGAAGGACAAGTCCCACAGGATTTCAAAGATTCAAGCATCATAACACTGTACAAGAACAAGGGCGATCGGAGCGACTGCAACAACTATAGGGGTATCTCACTTCTGTGTATTGTTGGAAAAGTATTTGCCAGAATTGTTCTGCGCAGACTTCAAGTCCTAGGAGATCAAGTCTACCCCGAATCACAGTGTGGCTTTCGACAGAACCGGTCTACCACTGATATGATATTCTCATTGCGACAAATGCAAGAAAAATGCCGTGAACAGAATCAACCACTGTTTATTGCCTTCATCGACCTCACAAAGGCATTTGATTTGGTCAGTCGTGAGGGTCTGTTCAAGGCACTAAAGAAGATTGGCTGCCCACCAACTCTTCTGTCCATTGTGGAATCGTTCCACACAGGCATGAAGGGTATAATCAAGTTTGATGGTGCAACTTCTGAAGAATTTGAAATCAAGAGTGGAGTTAAGCAAGGTTGTGTACTAGCTCCCACCCTCTTTGGAATATACTTTTCACTTCTACTGAAATATGCATTTCGTGATCAGGATGGTGGTATATACATTCACTCACGCTCAGATGGCGGCCTCTACAATGCTCAGAGATTGAAGGCTAAGACCAAAATTAGGAGGGTACTGATCAGAGAGTTGCTTTTTGCAGATGATGCTGCAGTTACGACCCACTCTGAGGAAGAATTGCAATGTCTACTATCTGCATTCTCCAATGCTTGTTCTGAATTTGGTTTAACAATTAGCAAAAAGAAGACACAGATTATGTCACAAGGTGCACATGGGGTACCATCAATCTTTATTGACGACGCCGAACTAGAGATAGTAGACCATTTTACATATCTAGGATCAGTGGTAAATAGCAAATTATCCCTAGATCAGGAAATCAACATCCGGATTGGTAAGGCAGCAACAACAATGAACAGGTTAAGAAAAAGAGTCTGGGAGAACAGGAAGCTTACTGCCAAAACAAAAGTCCTTGTCTATCAAGCCTGTGTCCTTAGTACTCTTCTCTATGGCAGTGAAACCTGGACAACTTACTCACACCAAGAGAACAACTTTAAACAGCTTTCATATGCGGTGTCTGCGAAGAATTCTTGGTATTAAGTGGCAAGACAAAATCACAAATACTGAAGTATTGGAAAGATCAGGTTGTGTGACAGTTTATTCCATGCTCAGTCTTCGTAGACTTAGATGGATAGGACATCTTAGGAGGATGGATGATGGTAGAATACCAAAGGATATCTTTTTTGGTGAATTACAGATGGGTAAGAGATCTCAGGGTCGGCCTCTACTACGATACAAAGATGTGTGTAAGCGGGACATGATTGATACAGGCATTGATAATGCACATTGGGAGCAAGTCGCCGCTGAACGTGTTGCATGGAGGGCAAATATCAGAAATGGAATAAAGTCAAAGGAGAAAATTATTGCAGAAAAGTCACACACCAAGCGTTTGAGACGTAAGATGGTGCATGATGGTGGAAATGACCACGTGTTCACATGCACCCACTGTGAACGGACATTTACAGCGCAAATTGGCCTTATCAGTCACACTCGCTACCGCCATAGTTAAAAGTTATTATGCCTTTCTAAAGCACAAACTATCGTCTGTCAAGACGGCAAGGTGCCAATGAATGAATGAATGTCATCAGATCTGTTTGTGTTGGTCCATCCCCGATGAAGATTTATATAATCGAAACGTCGTTTGTTGTGTTCTAGAATACCTATTTTTATTATTATAATTTATTAGTATATTTTTGGCATGTCTATTTTTTTGGGAAGGGGGGGGGGGGCAGGGGGGTTGGGGGAAGGGGTGATTTCACTCTGTGATTTACGTTCACCTTTATGGAGTCCGCTGTAAGGTGTGTAACACTGTATGTACACCGTGTCCGGATTTAGTATATCACATCTATTCACAGGAACCACACATACCTAACTGCTTACGTTTTCTAAAATGTCTCTATCCTCATTGCACGAACAACGTTTGTCTCTTTCTGATAGTTGTATTTCACGTTCGGCTGTCATAAGCCTATTCCAGAAAATCGTTGTTAGCTACCCTGGCAGCCATAGATATGTTTAACCTTTCGTCTCAGAAAACCGTTTTCCCTCTGTCCCAAAGGGCATCCCAATGTGTTGGTTGACATTCCAAGATGGTCGCGATGCAGCAAAACACAAGCAATATAATATTTCAGTACTCTCAATTCAATGCAAGTGCTTTACTATATATGATACTATTCATTTATTGAAATGCAGCTGTTGCTTGGTTTATTCTGCTCCTAATCCCTGTCCGCCTCTGGTATCTGATGTGTTAAATCCTACCCCCCCCTCCCCCCCCCCCCCCCCCCCCCCCCCCCCCCCCCCCCCCCCCCCCCCCCCCCACCCCCCCCCCCCCCCCCCCCCCCGACATATTTGAATTTATGATTTGGTTAAGCAGTATTTATTTTATTAATGTAATACCAGGTGTTTGTAAAGTCTCACTAAACTTCGCATGTAGAACACATTTGAAAAAAAAAAAACATGCTTTTTTCATTGATAACACCATTCTGTTTGGTGTGCAAAGAATGAATCCAGAAGATGACAGCCATTCGCTGCATATTGCTTCACGAAGAACTGTGGAGCACATCTTTTGATGACGTCATGCACTTTATTTTTCAAATTTGTTCTACATACAAAGTGTAGTGAGACTTTACAAACAGCCGGTAATATCCCAATTTGCTGACGTTAAGGAAACATTAGAATGTAGTAAATTGGAAGATGTACTAATATGCACATTTTCTATCCTTATTCCATATATGTATATATATATGTTGAGATGGTTGAATAGTTGCGCTGGTTTTGACATCTTCAGGAAATTATCACAATGGTAGTGCATCCACATACACTTCTTCCTTCGGGAAGGCGTATTTGTTTATTGTAATAGGCATATTCGAATCCCGAAACGCCTAAAAATGTGAATGTTATCATAGTTTCGTGTGTCCTCTAGTGCCCACGCCTGTTTGTCGCCTATCAGTGTACATCAATACTTATGAGTTTGTTTAGGGGTTTGCTATATCTTATATCCTGGTTATCATGTCAATGTTATCAATCAAGTGCCGTCTCCACAATGAAGGCTGTCTTATTGCTGTTCGTCCAACTCTTGATGTTATCTTCCCTCTTGTATCGTTGTCTACCCCTTGGTCAATGTTTTAGCTGCGGGCAGACCCTTAGATGTCCCGGCTTGCTCAGCAAGTATGAGGTGTGGATGTTGATTGATTCAGTAGCATACTGGTTGTAAACACGTCGGATTTATGTCCTCATGAGCCGCTCCATGCTGGACCCACACTTATATCCAAACTCAGCCGCCCTGAAATATGTTGTTTCATCTGTTATTACAATCTGTTAATCGCTTAAAAGTCTACAGGGTCGTCTTCATTGCACCGGGTTATCCCATATTGCTCGGTCTCTTTCCGAAGCGCGGAAAGCGTCGCACAAAGCACAAACTCCGTAGCTCCAGCGACGACCCCCATGGTGTCTCAGAAAATATTCACTTGTGAACAGAAGGATGCGGCCAGGAATCGGACCCACAACATTCGGAGCCCGAGTCAAACGGCTTGACCACTTTGCCACGGAGATTCGCGCGCCCTTATCCATTATGCCGTGATAACCTCGGAAAGCCGGTCTCTCTGGCCGAGGGGTTACAACACTTTCTCCGTAATCCCGTTTATTACGCAGAGTCTCGTAGCGGGTGAGAGCTGGAAGCGGTTCGACCCCCCGCTGGTGACTTGCGGGATAACTGAGCCGCCCGCTCAGAAATCAGTGGCAAACTACTGAGCGTAATCTTGCCAAGAAATCAACAGACAGCTGAAAGATGCTGCTGTTGACAGCGATGTCCTGTAAAGGATATAGGAATTTAAAAAAAAAAAAAAACCTCCGAAAGCAATGACTTGATTTACCTAACTTGTGATACTCTCAGCAAGACAACAATAGTATAAAAATAAAAGCAACACTGTCTCTGAGAGACAGTCACTCGTCTTGCCTTAATTTCCACCGCTCATGATTCTTTCACACAGTTTTCACACTTCTGTGCAAACTGACTGTCTGCAGCCGCTACAGACTCAGCCACAACAAACACAGACAGCACTTGCGGTTAACCACTTCTACGTGATTTATTTATGTCGTGAATTAATCTTTCACATATTTTCACACTTCTACACCAGCTCACTATCTTTAGCACGTGCATATCTGCTCACTCTTCTTCATACATCTTCCGTTTGTTTTTGTCTACAGCTGCTTTCTAGCACATCGTTAAGAAAGGCAGGACCCCTTCCGGTGTTAGCATAAACAAGGAATTGCAAGGAGCTTCGCTTCTCCTGATCTGGGAAGCCGGTGAATGCCTAGCCGACTAAGGTAAGTACGAACATTTGTAGTGGCCTCTAGGCAGGCAATTAAAATAGGAAAAGTAGGTCGTAATTAAGGACTGCTCTGGCAAAATCACTTTATCCCCCAAAATCAATTAGTAAAGCTACTCTAAATATAATGCCCACATGATTCACATATCTCATATGAATTACAAAAAGTCGGAGTGGGTTCGCCTGATAGCAAGGGACACGGGTAATAGTGAAAACTAATCTAAATGGCAAACTACTGAGCGTAATCTTGCCAAGAGATCAACATACAGCTGAAAGATACTGATGTTGACAGCTAAGTCCTGTAAAGGATATGCTAAAAAAAAAAAAAAAACATCTACACGCAAAAATCAGTCAAGTGCAGTAGCCGCAAGTGAATGAATTACGCTTGAGTTCAAAGCGAACACACACACACACACACACACGCACGCACGCACGGACGCACGCACGCACACACACACACACACACACACACACACACAAAATATGAATGTAATAGTGCAGAAAAAACCATCACATTTGTTTCCCTACTGATCACCAAACAGTATGGTCACTGCCAAGGTGGAAAGCTATGGCAAACTACCTTATTTCTTATTACCTAGCACAGTGGTTCTCAACCATTTTTGGCCCATGCACAACTCTACCATGTGTTTAGAATGTCATTCCCTCCCTTTCGTATTTCCTCCCTATAGGACCCCCCCCCCCCCCCCCAAAAAAAAAAAAAAAAAAAAAAATTACACAGTATACGTAAAAATGAAAGCTAAATTTAATAACGGATACTAGAACAAGCCTAGACGTCTACATAAAACTAGATTTGCGGGTCTACTTCCGTTATAACACGAATTTCAGAAGGCTCAGAAGTACATAACCGTAAAGTATTGAGGGAAAAAGAATATCAAGTAATCGGTTCTTACATTAACGCCATGTTGAAATAATCTTAATTCCCCCCCCCCCACCCCATTCCACCCCTCATCCCCTGGGGGAAATTCCCCACCAGTTGAGAACCACTGATCTAACTGTTCATGTCTGAACACAAATTTAGAAGGCTGTGAATAGATGTGATCATCAACACCATACAGCATGGAACTTACGAAGAAGAAGAAGAAGAAGAAGAAGAAGAAGAAGAAGAAGAAGAAGAAGAAGAAGAAGAAGAGAGATAGAGAGAGAGAGAGAGAGAGAGAGAGAGAGAGAGAGAGAGAGAGAGAGAGAGAGAGAGAGAGAGAGAGAGAGAGAGAGTTACAGTCGGAAGCCAAAGCATCGAATGTTTTAAGATGGTTAAATTCAGTGAAATATCCGATGTGTTACAGGAGCCCATAAGAGCAGCAAAGAATAGTAATAACTGAACCTACCATGCATGTCGTAACAGAGGACAAAGGAGGGTAGAAGTGAAATGGATGCCTCACGCGGAAGTAAACTTACTCTGCAACATTCAACATAATAAGAACACACGATAGAAGTATAACTAGAACACGGGGTAAATGAAATAAAAGGAGACCTAACAATACATTGAAAAGAGGCTTAGAAATAAAGAAAAACAACATGGGACAAACACAAAGGGAGCGTTGGAGATAGAAACAGATCGGACGAGTTGGATAGAACTATCATAAACGAAATGGCGACTGTACTTACGGGGTGTACAACAAAGCTCAAAGTGCTGTTGTGCGTTTTTTGTGTGGGCGAAAGGACTGCCTGCAAAGGACATTAATAAGGAAATGCTTCCTGTTTATGCTGACAAATGTTTGTTCCGTAAAGCGGTGCATAGCTGGGTAGAAAATGTTCTCAAGGACGAGAATGACGCCGAAGTTGAATGTGAAGTGAAAACGTGGTTTAGAAAACAGAGCACGCAGTTCTATGCAGCCGGTTTGGGAGGACTGATAAATAGATAGGATAAGTGCATCAATGTTGGTGGAAATTATGTTGAGAAAAGGACAATGTATGTATGAAAATAAACTTTTTTTTCCAAGTTGTTATCATATTTAGTTATTTTTTAACAGCCATGTGTGATTTACTTATTAACTTCTCCTCGAAACATCATCAAACCCTACCGCAGTAAATCACATCTTACTGTCTGCACACATAATTACACACGCTTCACAAATACTGACGCTTGTACTACTTCGCCAACACACGCATACTCACATATTTGACACAACTTACAGGTTGAAATTGCCCTCACTAAACAGAGAAACCATACACAGCTTAAATTTGTCATCTCCGTAAGGGGAAACAATCCAGCATAACAGCCTAATCACCCACCTTATCTGACAGGCCAGCCGTTAATACACGCCTTAAGTATCAAATCTGGCGACGCCCTTTCATGGTACCAGGAAACGTAACTCTTAACTTACCAGCCTGGAACTTAAGTCTGATCTAGCCCATTTCGTAAATTGCGGAATGAGGAAACATTGCACTTTCCAGTGCACGTTGTAATTTCCAGGGCTGTCAAAAAGAGCTGTTGAATTTGTAGCCATTTACCCAGTCGGTATCAAGCAATTTAATTTGTGTTTTTTTGGTTCCTTAATATGGAAATAAGAGACACGTTACTGCGTAAGAACAGAAACAGGCAACTCTGACTGGTTCTCAGTCGAAACAGGAGTGAAACAGGGTTGTGTCTTATCACCGATGCTTTTTGGAATAGCTATCGATTGGGTCATGCGCAAATGCACAAACAACACAAATATGGGTATCCATTGGGTTGACAAAATTATAGAAGACCTGGACTTTGCCGACGACATAGTGCTTTTGAGTTCAACACAACCGGATGCCCAAGAGAAAATAAACCACCTCCAAAATGTTTCAGGTCAAATTGGTCTCCAAATTAACACCACAAAAACAAAGACTATTGATCTTACCAACAGTTCAGATGACATCAAATTGAACAGCTACGTTCTTGAAAAAGTCAACAGCTTCACATACCTAGGAAGCAAAATGACATCTACAGGGGACTCAACACCAGAAATATCATCTAGAATCGCACTGGCATGTAGTGCCTTCAATAAACTGTCAAACATCTGGAAGTCAAAGACACTCAGCAAACACACAAAACTTAAAATCAACTCTTGTGTGATTCCAGCGTTAACGTATGGATGTGAAAGTTGGAAATCAACGATAGCTTTAGATAAAAAATTAGACAATTTTGAGAACAAATGTCTTATAAGACTTCTAAACATCCACTGGACAGACTTCAGAACCAATTCGCAAATAAGACAAGAGACTAGGCAAGATACAGTATCCAATTTCATAAGAAGACGCCGTTGGAACTACATTGGCCATGTACTCAGAATGGACCAGACAAGACTCCCCTACCAAGCCCTCATATGGTCACCGGTAGGGAAAAGAAAACGGGGAAGACCAAGAGAGACCCTGCTTAGAACCATCATTAGAGAAGGCCCATTCAACGGCCAAGTAAATATCCAAGATCTACAACAGGTAGCAGCGAACCGCCAGGCATGGAGAGACAGGACTTCTGCCCTATGCGCCGCCTTAGGCTCAAGAGGAAAGACTAACTAACTAATATGGAAATACTTTTCTTAACTCCTTTTGTTCCAACTAGTTATTCCCTTAAGTCACTTTGTCCCATTTCTTACTTACAACTAATTCTGATCTAAGCTGTTATTATTTCTATTTCTTCATATCTAAGCATTCATTGGTATACTGTTGTTGAGTGCCACTCGAACATGCTATTAATAGATCGGATATTTCAGCCTGCCTGCATGCACAATCAATGACTGTAAAAAAGAGAGTGTTGAAGTGTTATATAGAACCAGTTTTGCTGCATGGCAGTGAATCTTGGAATGTAAATGAACAAATTAGGAAGAACTTAAAAGCAACAGAGATGTAGTTTTTGAGACGAATGTTAGTTAGTCGACAGATCATCCTCGTTGCACATCGAACCATTCAGTCCATAAGTGCTCGGATCCCCTCCTCAGCAAATCCCGCAGCGTGTAGCGGCTAACGACGCCAGTTCTGTGTTGGTTTATCAATCTTCTTTGGCTTCCTGCGTAGTGTTCTTGTTTGGCCACCCCTCTTTTAATTTGCTGCTCCCGCAGTCTGGCCATTGTTGTAGATTCACAGTCATCACTTGGTTCTCGCAAAAGTCTCACTTCTCGTAGAGCATTCAGAATGTCAGCCTGGTCCATGGCGCGTCCGCCCTCCACAGTAGCCTCACCTGCGAGCTTGTCAGCCCGCTCATTTCCTTGTACTCCCGCATGACCTGGCACGAAGATGAAACTAATCTTTGCCAGCCGAGACCGCTTCAGAGGCAGCAACCACTCTCTTCGGATCGACCCCTCCTCTATTCTCTTGATCATGTTCATTGAGTCGCTAAGGAAACAAGCCCTAGTGAATGTCTGTGTCTCGAGCCAAGTTATTGCTTTACTTACTGCCATGACTTCCATGGTCAGGCTACTTGTGGTTTCAGTGAAAGCACCAGAGTCCTCCTTCACAATTCTCCCTCCGGCCTGAGCTGTAAAGGCCCATGAGCTTCTCACATGTCGGACGACCGACCCATCTGTGTAGATGACCGCGTCACCGTCTAGCGAATTCTCGAAAATCAACGCTTGTACTTCAGCCTCAACAGCAGCCGGATTTTCTTGTCTGCATTTTCTATCTAGTTGGATGCAAACTGAAAAGGATGTGCAGAAGTCTGTTGGCACTTGCACCCACTCCTCGCCAGGTTCTAAGTCCTCAAGTGAACACACCTGTTGAAGAATGTCTTCGGCTTGACCCATCCACGACCGTCCTCTTTTTAACCTGCTGCCCTTCACCTTCCTAATTTCACTATGCAGTGGATGTTGTGTGTTTGCGTTAATTCTGAGGTAGGCGCGTGCCCTGCAAACTTGTATTCTCTCTTCAATGGTTGGAAAATCAAGAAGGTAGCGCATCGCCCTGCATGCTGTATGTGCGAATGTTGCGAATTCCTTCGACTGCCAGAGTAACTAACAACGATTGCCTGAAAGGGGTTAATGAAACTAGAACACTATATACAACAATAAGAGAGAGACAAACAACTTTTTTGGTCCTGTGATGAGAAGAGAGACATTGGAGAACATCGTGACAACTGGAAAGATCGAGGGGAAGAGAGGCAGAGGCAGACCAAGAGAATTGATACTGGATGGATTGAGATGGTGGCATGGAGGAATATCATCTGCAGAGTTGATCCAGAATACCAAAGACCGAGATCTGTGGAGAGCCATGAACGCCTAAGCCAGCACTTGATGATTATGATGCATGCATGCAGGTGCACTACTGATAATGTGATGGCAAGTATGACGAAATGGTCATTTCTTTACATCACAAATATCAGTTCATTAATTAGCCTGAAAAAGAAGATTTGATAGAAAACTAACAATAACAACAACAACAAACTAAGAAACGTTATTTTTAAAGTGATAAGAATTGGGTACGGAAGCCAGTTTAACAATCTGCAATTCTTATCTTTCTTGATCATACATTATTTCATCCATACGTCACTTATAAGGCTAACCGAGAACAACAACAACAATGTCACAGCGCCAAACCAAGGCACTTAGTTTGGTCTGTGAAAACCGTACGGTCCTGGCCACGCCGGAAACGCCACTTTATCACAAAGACCGGAGGCCATTTTTCCTTGTAGCAGCCAGCTCGGTGTGAAGGCAGGCGCTGGGGCCCTGTGTAGTTTTGTGGCCAGCCCGCCTTGAGACAAGATATGTGGGGTTTCCCATCTGTTCATCAGTGAACAACATATGTCAGAAGAAAAAGCCGTAAGTGTAAAATGTTTAATTTAATAAATATTTGTTAAATCGCAGCACACGCCATGTTACAGGCTTGAAAAGCGTTCACGTGGGAAAACCGATGTGTGGGAACAAAGCTGTTAGGCAGAGTGGTAGGAACAAAGAAATATAAATAGATAATGTAGATGAGTATTACTAAAGTGAGCTGTTCTACAGATCAATGTAACGTCCCTGAGGTTTTAGGAATATAACATTTAATTCATAGAGATGTCAGCAATCAGACAATGGTGATGTGAAATATGTAGAATAGGTCATTGATGGTGGTGAAGTACCATAGAGACTGATGTCATGTCATGCCAGCCATGCTGGCACAAATTTTTATT
>JACEFZ010000673.1:0-15496 GCA_014155875.1 Cepaea nemoralis
TTTCCCTTTTGTCCCGTATTTTGCCATTCTCTCGAATATCCTGTTGTTTCTCTGGAATAATTTTTAAAAATTGTTATCTTGTGCGAATGATTTCCCCAAAAAAGGGCGGGGACTTTTGCTTTCCCGTTAAAATTTTTCCCTTTTTTATGTAGCGCCAAAATTTTTTAGTTTCTCCCTGTGGGCCCCCTCGGTTTTTAAGCTGTTTTATTAGCCCCCATAACTTCCCTTTTTTCTTTTTTCAAAGTTCAGTGACCTGTTTTCTCCTGCCACTTTTCTGTCTAGCCTGCAGTTGGGCCCTTTTAAATTGGGTTTTTTTCGTGCTTATATTTATTGTGGTGCTCTTGGTGGGGAAAATTGGCCTCTGCTTGGGTTTTTTTTCATACATCCACATCATTATGAAAATGTTTCCCGTTCACTATTCCATTTGGGGTTTTTAAAGTTTAAAGGGCTCCTCTTGGGATTTGGTTTTTCCCTGCTGCCCGTATTTTGCATTTCCCAAAAATCTTCAACTACTTTTTTTATGTCCTTCTCCAAAGGGTTCCCGGTTTTTAACCCGTATCTGGGGGGCGATGCTTGTACATTGCCCGTCTGCTTTCTTGTAAAATTCCCCCCTCGAGAGGGTGGGTGCTTTCATTTCAAAAAATCAAATTTTTTTTCAGTTTTGAAAGACCCGGCCGATGGTCCAAATGCCAAACCAAATTTTTTTCCAACAATTCGTGTAATGTTTTCCCCTCAAGGTCTGGTGAAAAACGCCAGGGGAAAGGGGTATTTTGAGTGCCATATCCCCGAGTAAAGGTTTTGGGGGGTCAAACGGCTTGTTAATCAGGGTGAATCTATTTCCCTCCTGCCAACTTCCAAACTTTTCCCCCTCCCCCTTTCCCTTGATTTATACCCCCCCTCTGCGAAGGCTGTTTGGGAAATCGCCACAAAACAATCATTTTTCTTTTTAAAAGGTAGTGTTCCGTGCCCGTGGGGGGTCATTTGGGCCCCGTAGTAATTTATCAGGTGAAAGTCTTTTATTGTCCCGTTTTAAGTTTAAATGCCTGTACTCGCCCTTCCAGTGAACTTCAAAATTTGGGAAGCAGGGAAAGTTGTTTTTTGAAAGAGATCAGTATCCCACCCTTTCGCCTGTCCTTTCGGTCGTCGGTAAAACGGTAACCCTCTGATTTTGAAGGCAAAAATTTTCGTTCAGGTGAGTTTTTTTGGGAAACCCCAAAACCTTTTCAAATTTTTATTGGGCCAAGATGTTTTCTAGTTCTAAAATTTGTTTTTTGGGGAAAAAAAAAACCCCCTCTCCCTTCCAAATGCAAAAATTTTTTTAAATCTTTTTTTGGGAAAGGGGGAAAACGGTCCCATTGGGCGGCCCTCTGGCTCCGCTGGACATTGGGGACCGGCCCCCCATTTTTTGTGGTTAGACCCCCTTTCGAGGCATAAGGCCCCGGAATGCACCTGTCTGTGGGACCAGAGCAGGGCGGCCCCCCAAAAACTGTAAAAAGGTTTTCGACATAATTCCGGGCGTTAAATTTCGTTTGGGAGCCCGAAAATTTTTGGTGGGGCGCCTCCTGGCTGGCGCCTCCGTCTTCAGCACCCCCATCTTTTTCAAGAGTAGACTATGGGGCCCTTTTCTCGATACACGAACACATAAACTTCCTTTTAAATAGAAATTCAAAAATATAAACTTTACTTGGAAAAATTTTATGGGCCCCCACCCTTTGTAACAAAGACTAAACAGGCTTCCCCCATGGCAAAGCAATATCGATACAAAACCCTCCCGATCAAGAGAATAGGCTAGTAAAGCCGATTATACACATTTCCCAAACCCAAACGGAAACAATCCCAATTGATGTATCAGAAATGGAAAACTTGAACGTTAGCACACCCATCTCTTCATCACAAAAAAGTATAAATGTTCTTTGGAAAAAAAAATTCAATTCATGGGTGCCGCCATTTGCACCGTGATACAGGGAATGAAATGTTACACAGAGAGGTAGAAACAAGATGCCAAAAGGCAAACACTGCGACTTATCAACTGTCAGCTTGACTCAAACACCCAAAGTTTAAGAAGTTAAACAGAAACATTATCTTTCTTCCAGCAATTTGTTATCATTGTCAACTTAGTCCTTACCAACATACCACCTGAGGAAAGTCATCATGTGTGAGATGGAATGATTGAGGAGAGGTGCTGGAGTCTCTAGAAGAGACAGGATGTGAGATGGAATGATTGAGAAGTGGTATTGGAGTCTATAGAAGAGACAGGATGTGAGATGATGACATCAAAAGTATGAAAGTGTCAGGCCAGCACATCTGGTAGGGGTCAGTGCACAGACAAGGTGACCAGTCATTCCTTCCTGTAGACCTGAGTGCACAGACAAGGTGACCAGTCATTCCTTCCTGTAGACCTGAGTACACAGACATGATACCAGTCATTCCTTCCTGTAGACCTGAGTGCACAGACATGGTGACATTTTGTTCCTTCCTGTAGACCTGAGTGCACAGACAAGGTGACCACTCGCTCCTTCCTGTAGACCTGAGTGCACAGACAAGGTGACCACTCGCTCCTTCCTGTAGACCTGAGTGCACAGACAAGGTGACCACTCGCTCCTTCCTGTAGACCTGAGTGCACAGACAAGGTGACCAGTCATTCCTTCCTGTAGACCTGAGTGCACAGACATGGTGACATTTTGTTCCTTCCTGTAGACCTGAGTGCACAGACAAGGTGACCACTCGCTCCTTCCTGTAGACCTGAGTGCACAGACAAGGTGACCAGTTGTTCCTTCCTGTAGACCTAAGTACACAGACAAGGTTACCAGTTGTTCCTTCCTGTAGACCTGAGTACACAGACAAGGTGACCAGTCATTCCTTCCTGTAGACCTGAGTACACAGACAAGGTGACCAGTCATTCATTCCTGTAGACCTGAGTACACAGACAAGGTGACCAGTCATTCCTTCCTGTAGACCTGAGTGCACAGACAAGGTGACCAGTTGTTCCTTCCTGTAGACCTGAGTACACAGACAAGGTGACCAGTTGTTCCTTCCTGTAGACCTGAGTACACAGACAAGGTGACCAGTTGTTCCTTCCTGTAGACCTGAGTACACAGACAAGGTGACCAGTCATTCCTTCCTGTAGACCTGAGTGCACAGAAAAGGTGACCAGTTGTTCCTTCCTGTAGACCTGAGTGCACAGACATGGTGACCAGTTGTTCCTTCCTGTAGACCTGAGTGCACAGACAAGGTGACCAGTTGTTCCTTCCTGTAGACCTGAGTGCACAGACAAGGTGACCAGGACCAGTTGTTCCTTCCTGTAGACCTGAGTGCACAGACAAGGTGACCAGTCACTCCTTCCTGTAGACCTGAGTGCACAGACAAGGTGACCAGTCATTCCTTCCTGTAGACCTGAGTGCACAGACATGGTGACCAGTCGTTCCTTCCTGTAGACCTGAGTGCACAGACATGGTGACCAGTCATTCCTTCCTGTAGACCTGAGTGCACAGACATGGTGACCAGTCGTTCCTTCCTGTAGACCTGAGTGCACAGACATGGTGACCAGTCGTTCCTTCCTGTAGACCTGAGTGCACAGACATGGTGACCAGTCGTTCCTTCCTGTAGACCTGAGTGCACAGACATGGTGACCAGTTGTTCCTTCCTGTAGACCTGAGTGCACAGACATGGTGACCAGTTTGTTCCTTCCTGTAGACCTGAGTGCACAGACATGGTGACCAGTCACTCCTTCCTGTAGACCTGAGTGCACAGACAAGGTGACCAGTCATTCCTTCCTGTAGACCTGAGTACACAGACATGGTGACCAGTTGTTCCTTCCTGTAGACCTGAGTACACAGACATGGTGACCAGTTGTTCCTTCCTGTAGACCTGAGTGCACAGACATGGTGACCAGTCGTTCCTTCCTGTAGACCTGAGTGCACAGACATGGTGACCAGTCGTTCCTTCCTGTAGACCTGAGTGCACAGACATGGTGACCAGTTGTTCCTTCCTGTAGACCTGAGTGCACAGACATGGGGGACCAGTTGTCCTTCCTGTAGGACCTGAGTGCATAGACTGGTTGACCAGTCATTCCTTCCTGTAGACCTGAGTGCACAGACATCTGTGACCAGTCGTCCTTCCTGTAGACCTGAGTGCACAGACATGGTGACCAGTTGTTCCTTCCTGTAGACCTGAGTGCACAGACATGGTGACCAGTCGTTCCTTCCTGTAGACCTGAGTGCACAGACATGGTGACCAGTCATTCCTTCCTGTAGACCTGAGTGCACAGACATGGTGACCAGTCGTCCTTCCTGTAGACCTGAGTGCATTGACATGGTGACCAGTTGTTCCTCTCCTGTAGACCTGAGGTGCACAGACAAGGTGACCAGTTGTTCCTTCCTGTAGACCTGAGTGCGACAGACAAGTTAGACCAGGACCAGTTGTTCCTTCCTGTAGACCTGAGAGCACAGACAAGGGTGACCAGTCACTCCTTCCTGTTAGACCTGAGTGCACAGAACAAGGTGACCAGTCATTCCTTCCTGTAGACCTGAGTGCACAGACATGGTGACCAGTTGTTCTTCCTGTAGACCTGAGTGCACAGACATGGTGACAGTCGTTCCTCCTGTAGACCTGAGTCCACAGACATGGTGACCAGTTGTTCCTTCCTGTAGACCTGAGTGCACAGACAAGGTGACCAGTCGTTCCTTCCTGTAGACCTGAGTGCACAGACAAGGTGACCAGTTGTTCCTTCCTGTAGACCTGAGTGCACAGACATGGTGACCAGTTGTTCCTTCCTGTAGACCTGAGTACACAGACATGGTGACCAGTCATTCCTTCCTGTAGACCTGAGTACACAGACAAGGTGACCAGTTGTTCCTTCCTGTAGACCTGAGTACACAGACAAGGTGACCAGTCACTCCTTCCTGTAGACCTGAGTGCACAGACATGGTGACCAGTCACTCCTTCCTGTAGATCTGAGTGCACAGACATGGTGACCAGTCACTCCTTCCTGTAGACCTGAGTACACAGACATGGTGACCAGTTGTTCCTTCCTGTAGACTTGAGTACACAGACATGGTGACCAGTCATTCCTTCCTGTAGACCTGAGTACACAGACAAGGTGACCAGTCACTCCTTCCTCTAGACCTGAGTGCACAGACAAGGTGACCAGTCATTCCTTCCTGTAGACCTGAGTGCACAGACAAGGTGACCAGTCATTCCTTCCTGTAGACCTGAGTACACAGACAAGGTGACCAGTCATTCCTTCCTGTAGACCTGAGTGCACAGACAAGGTGACCAGTTGTTCCTTCCTGTAGACCTGAGTACACAGACAAGGTGACCAGTTGTTCCTTCCTGTAGACCTGAGTGCACAGACATGGTGACCAGTTGTTCCTTCCTGTAGACCTGAGTACACAGACAAGGTGACCAGTCATTCCTTCCTGTAGACCTGAGTACACAGACAAGGTGACCAGTCGTTCCTTCCTGTAGACTTGAGTGCACAGACAAGATGACCAGTTGTTCCTTCCTGTAGACCTGAGTGCACAGACAAGATGACCAGTTGTTCCTTCCTGTAGACCTGAGTGCACAGACATAGTGACCAGTCATTCCTTCCTGTAGACCTCAGTACACAGACAAGGTGACCAGTCACTCCTTCCTGTAGACCTGAGTGCACAGACAAGGTGACCAGTCACTCCTTCCTGTAGACCTGAGTGCACAGACAAGTGTCATGGTCTTATATGATATGTGTAAGGAAGAATGTAAGTGCCGGTATGTAAGCGAGAGTCAGTGTAAGCATGACTGAGGTAAAGGGCGGTTAAGAGACGCACGGGCTTGGCTAGTGGACGGTCAGGCAAGAATCCCGTGAACAGAAGCACGTGATGTGGGAAGGTCAACCAGTAGGGAGGCAGAGTGTGTGAGGCAGCGAACAGGGACGGACGTGTGGAGATCTAGGAGCGATAGAACGAGAGAACGATAGTGGTTGTGATGGACAGATGCAGATGAATGTTGTGCATTGATATTCGAGGAATGTACTAACTGTGATATGTGCGCGATGATGTGAAGTTGTGATTGTGAATGATCATACGGGCGACCGTGTAAAGATCGCCATTGTGAGCTAGCGGGGGCTGTTGGTGTTGAACGAGTGTTTGAGCGTAAAGTGCGACCATATTGTCAACTTGTAATATAGTGTAATAAATGCCAGTTTCCGATTGGCATTTATGTGTTATTGGTAGATGTGTTTGTAGATGTTGTAAATTGCCTGTCCAAGTCCAGTGAGCTAGATGGAGCCACTACAATTAGGACTCTGACAGGTATAATGGTGTCAGAAGTACACATGAACTACACGCTCATGTAGAACGCACAAAAGGAAAACCACTTTTGTAAAGAAGAAGAAGGCCTATTCCACAATATATTAGAAATTGTAAAGTAAAGATGTGTTAATAGAGTCAGAACGAAATAACATCATTTCTTTCCACAGCAGGTTTCAATTCTACAAAGCGACCGACGTAATCAGACCAGGTCAGCGGTAACCAACACGAGAATCACGTTCCTGTACATCAAGCGTTCGAGTAGTCAGCAGATAAAGATAAGTTGATTGAATTTTGATTGCTAACCACCCAAAATCTGCATTCTTTGATTTGCTTGAATAGATATCATCATTGTACATTTGAATATTAAGAAACAGAAAATGAGTTCAGATGATGAACACAGCCCAGAGCTATCATACTTTTGGGGCATAAATCATTACAGAAAGTTGCAAAAATGGTTCGAAAGGACACGGGCACATGATAAAGTAAAGTGTAATATAAACCATAACTTATTGCATGAGTGGACACAGAATTTTGAAGAGAAAATGCAAGAATACAACATCCCAGGAGTACATTGGGGTAAATGGTACAGAGCATACTTACAATAAAATACAAAAACTTGAAGAGATCATACCAGATATGTCAAGCGAAGACTATGAATATTATAAAACAACGGATATTGACACACTATCAAACTTCATCCGAGACTCTAAAAGTAGAAATACAAAAGTTGAAACCAACTACAGACAAGGCATTCACCCAGTATATAAGTGAATTAGAAGAATCTTTCAGAAAAACTAATAATGTTAATTAAACATTCAGACAACAATCAAGGAGTCATAAATTTCTTGCTAATAGAAAAGCTAAAAGCAACACTACCAGCTGAATGCGGAAAATATTTAGAACAACATAGCAAAGAACCTATCAAAAACTTATTAGAAAAATGCCGCGAGTATTACAACAAAGTGTAAACCCGGTTAAAAAACACTCAACAGAAAAGTACTGTGCAAGCAACGACATCTGCAGCCACAGATTGTCAAAACAAACCACAGAAAACAAAACCAATACTGTGTAAACATTGTAACACTCCACATACAGAAAATGGAATATGCGATAAAAACCCCACTTATCAAGAATACTTAAATACTATCATAGCACAAAAACTGGGGAAGGTAAACCAAAGGAAATATAGAACAAAATGTCATTTTTGCCTTGCGTATGGACATAGACGATTTGAATGCGAGGAGTAAGAAGATTACATAAAGCAAAAGCAAATGCAGCCATAACCATTACAACAGACAGTTCAGCAAAGAACGTAGAAAGAGTGAACATCACAGAGACGAAAACAAGACCAAACACTGCAAAAGCAGAACAAACTGAGTTTTATCCATCAGAATTTGTACCATACTTTAATAATGTGGTTAACATCACTCAACCTCATTCCTTATGTAAAGAAGACAATACTCAACAAGAAAGCGAGGTAATGAACAAAACCTCAAGATTGTCGTTAGGAAAACTAACGTTCCATGAAGGATGAACAGAATGTAATGTCACGGAATGGTGGTTGAATAATATAACGAGGTATGACAAGTAGACCCAACCAGAACATTTGTCAGACCACGACAAAAACCTTGAGAGAAACCTCAATACTGAAAAAAGAGAGAACAATGTTTGAAGTTAATCTCGAAAAAGATCAGAGCTGAAAAGGGACGCAAACGCATACTTATGATCATATAATCCCCTGACAAGGTTAGAAAGATGTACTGAGAGTAACACACAGAATGTGTCACATTTCTAAGAGTAAGTGCCACATTGGTTGTGCGGGGGGAGAATGTCATGGTCTTATATGATATGTGTAAGGAAGAATGTAAGTGCCGGTATGTAAGCGAGAGTCAGTGTAAGCATGACTGAGGTAAAGGGCGGTAAGAGACGCCACGGCTTGGCTAGTGGACGGTCAGGCAAGAATCCCGTGAACAGAGCCACGTGATGTGGGAAGGTCAACCAGGAGGGAGGCAGAGTGTGTGAGGCAGCGAACAGGGACGGACGTGTGGAGATCTAGAGAGCGATAGAACGAGAGAACGATAGTGGTTTGTGATGGACAGATGCAGATGAATGTTGTGCATTGATATTCGAGGAATGTACTAACTGTGATATGTTGCGCGATGATGTGAAGTTGTGATTGTGAATGATCATACGGGCGACAGTGTAAAGATCGCCATTGTGAGCTAGCGGGGGCTGTTGGTGTTGAACGAGTGTTTGAGCGTAAAGTGCGACCATATTGTCAACTTGTAATATAGTGTAATAAATGCCAGTTTCCGATTGCATTTATGTGTTATTGGTAGATGTGTTGTAGATGTTGTAAATTGCCTGTCCAAGTCCAGTGAGCTAGATGGAGCCACACAATTAGGACTCTGACAACAAGGTGACCAGTCGTTCCTTCCTGTAGACCTGAGTGCACAGACATGGTGACCAGTCACTCCTTCCTGTAGACCTGAGTGCACAGACAAGGTGACCAGTTGTTCCTTCCTGTAGACCTGAGTGCACAGACAAGGTGACCAGTCATTCCTTCCTGTAGACCTGAGTGCACAGACAAGGTGACCAGTCATTCCTTCCTGTAGACCTGAGTACACAGACAAGGTGACCAGTCATTCCTTCCTGTAGACCTGAGTGCACAGACAAGGTGACCAGTCATTCCTTCCTGTAGACCTGAGTGCACAGACAAGGTGACCAGTTGTTCCTTCCTGTAGACCTGAGTACACAGACAAGGTGACCAGTTGTTCCTTCCTGTAGACCTGAGTGCACAGACATGGTGACCAGTCGTTCCTCCCTGTAGACCTGAGTGCACAGACAAGGTGACCAGTCATTCCTTCCTGTAGACCTGAGTACACAGACAAGGTGACCAGTCATTCCTTCCTGTAGACCTGAGTACACAGACAAGGTGACCAGTCATTCCTTCATGTAGACCTGAGTACACAGACAAGGTGACCAGTCATTCCTTCCTGTAGACCTGAGTACACAGACAAGGTGACCAGTCATTCCTTCCTGTAGACCTGAGTACACAGACAAGGTGACCAGTCATTCCTTCCTGTAGACCTGAGTACACAGACAAGGTGACCAGTCACACCTTCCTGTAGACCTGAGTACACAGACAAGGTGACCAGTCACTCCTTCCTGTAGACCTGAGTGCACAGACAAGGTGACCAGTCACTCCTTCCTGTAGACCTGAGTGCACAGACAAGGTGACCAGTTGTTCCTTCCTGTAGACCTGAGTGCACAGACAAGGTGACCAGTTGTTCCTTCCTGTAGACCTGAGTGCACAGACAAGGTGGACCAGATCATTCCTTCCTGTAGACCTGAGTACACAGACAAGGTGACCAGTCATTCCTTCCTGTAGACCTGAGTACACAGACAAGGTGACCAGTTGTTCCTTCCTGTAGACCTGAGTACACAGACAAGGTGACCAGTTGTTCCTTCCTGTAGACCTGAGTACACAGACAAGGTGACCAGTCACTCCTTCCTGTAGACCTGAGTACACAGACAAGGTGACCAGTCACTCCTTCCTGTAGACCTGAGTGCACAGACATGATGACCAGTTGTTCCTTCCTGTAGACCTGAGTGCACAGACAAGGTGACCAGTTGTTCCTTCCTGTAGACCTGAGTGCACAGACAAGGTGACCAGTCACTCCTTCCTGTAGACCTGAGTGCACAGACAAGGTGACCAGTCATTTCTTCCTGTAGACCTGAGTGCACAGACATGATGACCAGTCATTCCTTCCTGTAGACCTGAGTGCACAGACATGGTGACCTGTCATTCCTTCCTGTAGACCTGAGTGCACAGACAAGGTGACCAGTCATTCCTTCCTGTAGACCTGAGTGCTCAGACATGATGACCAGTCACTCCTTCCTGTAGACCTGAGTGCACAGACAAGGTGACCAGTCATTCCTTCCTGTAGACCTGAGTACACAGACAAGGTGACCAGTCATTCCTTCCTGTAGACCTGAGTACGCAGACAAGGTGACCAGTCACTCCTTCCTGTAGACCTGAGTACACAGACAAGGTGACCAGTCATTCCTTCCTGTAGACCTGAGTGCACAGACAAGGTGACCAGTTGTTCCTTCCTGTAGACCTGAGTGCACAGACAAGGTGACCAGTTGTTCCTTCCTGTAGACCTGAGTGCACAGACATGGTGACCAGTTGTTCCTTCCTGTAGACCTGAGTACACAGACAAGGTGACCAGTCACTCCTTCCTGTAGACCTGAGTACACAGACAAGGTGACCAGTCATTCCTTCCTGTAGACCTGAGTACACAGACAAGGTGACCAGTCACTCCTTCCTGTAGACCTGAGTACACAGACAAGGTGACCAGTCATTCCTTCCTGTAGACCTGAGTACACAGACAAGGTGACCAGTTGTTCCTTCCTGTAGACCTGAGTACACAGACAAGGTGACCAGTCATTCCTTCCTGTAGACCTGAGTACACAGACAAGGTGACCAGTCATTCCTTCCTGTAGACCTGAGTACACAGACAAGGTGACCAGTTGTTCCTTCCTGTAGACCTGAGTACACAGACAAGGTGACCAGTCACTCCTTCCTGTAGACCTGAGTACACAGACAAGGTGACCAGTCACTCCTTCCTGTAGACCTGAGTACACAGACAAGGTGACCAGTCACTCCTTCCTATAGACCTGAGTACACAGACAAGGTGACCAGTCACTCCTTCCTGTAGACCTGAGTGCACAGACATGGTGACCAGTTGTTCCTTCCTGTAGACCTGAGTACACAGACAAGGTGACCAGTCATTCCTTCCTGTAGACCTGAGTACACAGACAAGGTGACCAGTCACTCCTTCCTGTAGACCTGAGTACACAGACAAGGTGACCAGTTGTTCCTTCCTGTAGACCTGAGTACACAGACAAGGTGACCAGTTGTTCCTTCCTGTAGACCTGAGAGCACAGACAAGGTGACCAGTCACTCCTTCCTGTAGACCTGAGTGCACAGACAAGGTGACCAGTCGTTCCTTCCTGTAGACCTGAGTACACAGACATGGTGACCAGTTGTTCCTTCCTGTAGACCTGAGTACACAGACATGGTGACCAGTCATTCCTTCCTGTAGACCTGAGTGCACAGACAAGGTGACCAGTTGTTCTTTCCTGTAGACCTGAGTACACAGACAAGGTGACCAGTTGTTCCTTCCTGTAGACCTGAGTGCACAGACAAGGTGACCAGTTGTTCCTTCCTGTAGACCTGAGTGCACAGACATGGTGACCAGTTGTTCCTTCCTGTAGACCTGAGTACACAGACAAGGTGACCAGTTGTTCCTTCCTGTAGACCTGAGTACACAGACATGGTGACCAGTTGTTCCTTCCTGTAGACCTGAGTACACAGACAAGGTGACCAGTCACTCCTTCCTGTAGACCTGAGTACACAGACAAGGTGACCAGTTGTTCCTTCCTGTAGACCTGAGTACACAGACAAGGTGACCAGTCACTCCTTCCTGTAGACCTGAGTGCACAGACAAGGTGACCAGTCACTCCTTCCTGTAGACCTGAGTACACAGACAAGGTGACCAGTCACTCCTTCCTGTAGACCTGAGTACACAGACATGGTGACATTTTGTTCCTTCCTGTAGACCTGAGTACACAGACAAGGTGACCAGTTGTTCCTTCCTGTAGACCTGAGTACACAGACATGGTGACCAGTTGTTCCTTCCTGTAGACCTGAGTACACAGACAAGGTGACCAGTCACTCCTTCCTGTAGACCTGAGTACACAGACAAGGTGACCAGTTGTTCCCTTCCTGTAGACCTGAGTACACAGACAAGGTGACCAGTCACTCCTTCCTGTAGACCTGAGTGCACAGACAAGGTGACCAGTCACTCCTTCCTGTAGACCTGAGTACACAGACAAGGTGACCAGTCACTCCTTCCTGTAGACCTGAGTACACAGACATGGTGACATTTTGTTCCTTCCTGTAGACCTGAGTACACAGACAAGGTGACCAGTCATTCCTTCCTGTAGACCTGAGTACACAGACAAGGTGACCAGTCACTCCTTCCTGTAGACCTGAGTACACAGACATGGTGACATTTTGTTCCTTCCTGTAGACCTGAGTGCACAGACAAGGTGACCAGTCACTCCTTCCTGTAGACCTGAGTGCACAGACAAGGTGACTAGTCACTCCTTCCTGTAGACCTGAGTGCACAGACATGGTGACATTTTGTTCCTTCCTGTAGACCTGAGTGCACAGACAAGGTGACCAGTTGTTCCTTCCTGTAGACCTGAGTGCACAGACAAGGTGACCAGTCGCTCCTTCCTGTAGACCTGAGTGCACAGACAAGGTGACCAGTATTCCTTCCTGTAGACCTGAGTACACAGACAAGGTGACCATTTTTTCCTTCCTGTAGACCTGAGTACACAGACAAGGTGACCAGTCACTCCTTCCTGTAGACCTGAGTGCACAGACAAGGTGACCAGTTGTTCTTTCCTGTAGACCTGAGTACACAGACAAGGTGACCAGTTGTTCCTTCCTGTAGACCTGAGTGCACAGACAAGGGACCTTGTTCCTTCCTGTAGACCTGAGTGCACAGACATGGTGACCAGTTGTTTCCCTTTCCCGTAGACCTGAGTACACAGACAAGGTGACCAGTTGTTCCTTCCTGTAGACCTGAGTACACAGACATGGTGACCAGTTGTTCCTTCCTGTAGACCTGAGTACACAGACAAGGTGACCAGTCACTCCTTCCTGTAGACCTGAGTACACAGACAAGGTGACCAGTCACTCCTTCCTGTAGACCTGAGTACACAGACAAGGTGACCAGTCACTCCTTCCTGTAGACCTGAGTGCACAGACAAGGTGACCAGTCACTCCTTCCTGTAGACCTGAGTACACAGACAAGGTGACCAGTCCAATCCTTCCTGTAGACCTGAGTACACAGACATGGTGACATTTTGTTCCTTCCTGTAGACCTGAGTACACAGACAAGGTGACCAGTTGTTCCTTCCTGTAGACCTGAGTACACAGACATGGTGACCAGTTGTTCCTTCCTGTAGACCTGAGTACACAGACAAGGTGACCAGTCACTCCTTCCTGTAGACCTGAGTACACAGACAAGGTGACCAGTTGTTCCTTCCTGTAGACCTGAGTACACAGACAAGGTGACCTAGTCACTCCTTCCTGTAGACCTGAGTGCACAGACAAGGTGACCAGTCACTCCTTCCTGTAGACCTGAGTACACAGACAAGGTGACCAGTCACTCCTTCCTGTAGACCTGAGTACACAGACATGGTGACATTTTGTTCCTTCCTGTAGACCTGAGTACACAGACAAGGTGACCAGTCATTCCTTCCTGTAGACCTAAGTACACAGACAAGGTGACCAGTCACTCCTTCCTGTAGACCTGATACACAGACATGGTGACATTTTGTTCCTTCCTGTAGACCTGAGTGCACAGACAAGGTGACCAGTCACTCCTTCCTGTAGACCTGAGTGCACAGACATGGTGACATTTTGTTCCTTCCTGTAGACCTGAGTGCACAGACAAGGTGACCAGTTGTTCCTTCCTGTAGACCTGAGTGCACAGACAAGGTGACCAGTCGCTCCTTCCTGTAGACCTGAGTGCACAGACAAGGTGACTAGTCACTCCTTCCTGTAGACCTGAGTGCACAGACATGGTGACATTTTGTTCCTTCCTGTAGACCTGAGTGCACAGACAAGGTGACCAGTTGTTCCTTCCTGTAGACCTGAGTGCACAGACAAGGTGACCAGTCGCTCCTTCCTGTAGACCTGAGTGCACAGACAAGGTGACCAGTCATTCCTTCCTGTAGACCTGAGTACACAGACAAGGTGACCAGTCATTCCTTCCTGTAGACCTGAGTGCACAGACAAGGTGACGAGTCATTCCTTCCTGTAGACCTGAGTACACAGACAAGGTGACCAGTTGTTCCTTCCTGTAGACCTGAGTACACAGACAAGGTGACCAGTCATTCCTTCCTGTAGACCTGAGTGCACAGACATGGTGACCAGTCATTCCTTCCTGTAGACTTGAGTGCACAGACATGGTGACCAGTCATTCCTTCCTGTAGACCTGAGTGCACAGACATGGTGACCAGTCATTCCTTCCAGTAGACCTGAGTGCACAGACAAGGTGACCAGTCATTCCTTCCTGTAGACCTGAGTGCACAGACATGGTGACCAGTCATTCCTTCCTGTAGACCTGAGTACACAGACATGGTGACCAGTTGGTCCTTCCTGTAGACCTGAGTACACAGACAAGGTGACCAGTCACTCCTTCCTGTAGACCTGAGTGCACAGACATGGTGACCAGTTGTTCCTTCCTGTAGACCTGAGTACACAGACATGGTGACCAGTCATTCCTTCCTGTAGACCTGAGTGCACAGACATGGTGACCAGTCATTCCTTCCTGTAGACCTGAGTGCACAGACAAGGTGACCAGTCGCTCCTTCCTGTAGACCTGAGTGCACAGACATGGTGACCAGTCATTCCTTCCTGTAGACCTGAGTGCACAGACAAGGTGACTGTCACATGCCTGTGTTCAGTGGCATTAAGGTGAGTGGCCGTACAATATAAACAGTTCAAGAGGTGAAAGGGCATTCACCGGAAGAGAATATAAGGAGATAAACGGTAAGGGAGAGGGGCTGCAAGAAGGGCAGACAGTTGGAGCAGTGAGGTTGTGTGTTGTGTGTGAGGCATTGTGGGGGGATGGAATTGTTGAGAAGAGAGGGACAAAGACTGACGGGGGACAGTTGATCTAGACCGGACCAGGAGAAGGTCGTGGTCTGAGAAAGTGAAGAATTGTGACGGAGTTCTGAAGATAACTCCGCACTGTGGGTTCCAGGGATAGTGAGTGGAATTCGAGACCCATAGTGGTTAACTTTGAGTCGGGCTAGAGAGAGGCTAGTATACCTGTCGTGTGGACGATATTTTAGTAGCCTGGAGAGGCAGTGCTATTCGACGTGTTCCATTGAGATGGAGATATATTCTTAGAGAATTATTGTTCCTGGATTTATATGCTACATGTGTCTGTGTTAATTCATCATTAAAGGAATATTATGTGCGCAAATTAACGCTTGTTCACTGACTGGTGTTTGGGTGTGATGCATCTTGGTTAATCTGTGTTCAACCTCATATTGTTACAAGGACATACCCTAAACAGCCACCATAGCCACTCATTCTGTCACTTAGTCACATAGGC
>JACEFZ010000674.1:0-82569 GCA_014155875.1 Cepaea nemoralis
CGTTATTGACTTAGAGATTTCGAGCCCGGCGAAGGAATCTACTGACAATCTCCAGGAATACAGACAGTATTGAAACAAGAAACATAATTATGCTCAACCGTTTCTCATTTTACAACAAAAATGGCAGCGGAAATTAAAATAATGAGTATTAACATTCGAGGTATAAGATCCAAAATTAATCATCTTATATATCTCATACACAAATATAAACCTGATTTTATACTCATTCAGGAAGCTAACGTTAAAATCGACGAACACGCATCATATATCACAACATGCTTAGGTCTAAGACACTAATGTTTTAGTCTTAGTGCTCAACATATCGGATTGGGTACAGCAATAATACAGACATCGGACAGGTGGCAGATTATAGAGAAGGACAGGGACTGCCAGGGTAGGATAGCTATAGTACAGGTGAGAAATAACATAAATAAATACACAATTGTCAACATACACGCACCGCCTGACTACAGAAATCAGCCGCTATTCTACCAAACACTGGAACATTTATTATCGCGCTCATATCGGGGTCACAACATCATTCTAGGGGGTGATTTTAATTGCGTACTTTCGGCGCACGACCTTATAAATGGAGATGTAAGAATGCAAATTAGAAACACAACGGGGGAGGAGGAACATCAATTAGACACATTGCAAACAATTTTAGATATCCATGGGCTAACAGACGCATACAGGCAGATGCACCCCCATGGAACAGATACAACACACACAAACAATGCGCATAACAGAGCAGCGCGATTAGATAGAATTTATACGCCCATAACACATCATATAACACAAGTCAAGCATTTACAGGAGACACTGAACTTCACATATCATAAGGCGGTGTTTGCAACAATAAACACAGTACACGCAACACCACATCTTAGAAGATCTCCCCATTGGAAACTGAACTGCACACTTTTACAAAATCAGGACTATGTAGATTGCATAACAAAGCTGGTCCTCACATACACAAGCAATATACCGGAGGGTAAAGTGCGAGAACTCTGGCAAACACTTAAACAAACTATACGAGAGAGAACACAAACACTAGCAGCAGTAATACACAAGCAAAAACTACAACAAGAAAAAGTATTGGAAAATGCAATTAAGCTCTTAGTACAGACAGACAAAAATTCACCACACATCATAGCATTACAGGAAGAATTAGATCTCCACAGACATCATCGATTTCAGGGGGCTTTACTGCGAACAAAGTTACAAACTATAACACAAGAGATACCGAGTAAACAATACCTAGTTTAGAACAAAACATACAGCGCAGCAGACAAATAGGCCAGATAAGTGACAGGGAAGGAAATATACAAGTCGAGCCACAACAAATAGCCTTAGCCTTTGAAGATTATTACAGGAACCTTTATACAGAGGAAAACACACAGGCGCACGTGCAAGAACACTTTATGAAATTCACAAAAGAACTCACAGAGGAACAGAAACTAACACTAGATACTGAATTAACACTAACAGATATAACACAAGCGGTTCATGGAATGCAGAAGGGCAAATCGCCTGGCCCTGACGGTATTACTGCTGAATTCTATCAGTTTTTCTTTCCTCTTCTAGGTCCCCTTTTACTAGCAGTATTCTCTGAATCTTTCCACAAACACGAACTCCCATCCAGTTTCTACACGTCTTACATCACTCTTATTCCGAAGGAGAACACTGACAAGACACTTTTAAAGAGATACAGACCTATCTCGCTTTTAAATGTAGACTACAAAATTTTAACAAAGACTTTGACGAATAAATTGAAACCAGTAATGGCATCTCTCATTCACGAAGACCAGCAATGTAGTGTACAACACCGGAATATCCAGCAACACACACACTTCATAAGGGACAATATCAACTACACACATCTGAAAAACTTTCAGTCTTCAATTCTCTCTTTATATCAAGAAAAAGCATTCGACAGAATATCTCACTCATACCTCCACAAAAGTCTCTCACACTGCAACGTGGGAAATTATTTTCGGACATGGGTCAAAATTTTATATTTGAAACCGGAAAGTCGGATTCTATTAAACCATACCCTAACCAATTCTTTCAGGTTGACTAGGTCAGTGAGACAGGGATGTCCCTTGTCCCCTCTACTGTACGTTGTCGCTCTAGAGCCACTTCTAGAAAAGATACGACAGGACGACAATGTCAGAGGTACGTTCATACCAGGGAAGGGTGAACAAAAGCTGCGTGCTTATGCGGACGATACCATTTTCTTTCCGACCACTGAAAAATCTGTACGGATCATTTTGGAGACGTTCTCGTTTTTCGGCAAAGGGAGTGGGGCAAAATTAAACGTCCAAAAATCTACTATAATGGGCTTAGGCAAATGGAAAAATAAGGCGGATTTTCCATTTGACTTAACATCAAACAATCTCATAAAAGTGTACTGAATAGTCTTCCCATGTCAACCAAATCAGACACACAAAGACACTTGGCAAATTTTAGAGAAGAAAATTAAAGATATGTTACAGAGATACAAATACAAAACAACTACCATATTTGGTAGAAGTACCATTGTTAATACATATATAATTCCAAAAATACTATATCTGTGCACAGTCCTAGATCCCCCACGTCAAACTGTCACAAACATAAACAAAGAGATTAGACGCTTTGTGTTTAGCAGCACCATCTACAGTATCAAACATACTACACTCATGCAAGACAAAAAAGATGGAGGTATCGCCCTCCAAGACATAACAACCATAATACAAGCACGTAGGATCAAACACGTAGGCGAAATCCTACAACACCCAGAAAAACACCCTTTAGCACACTATTACATTGGAATTAGGCTTTCTTCTTTAAAACCTATTAGGAATACATCCTCACATTATTTTGGCACTCTCCCAACGTTCTATAAAACATGTATTTCAGCCATTAAAGGACATGAAAAATTACTACACAAGAAAACACATACAATCTACAGGCATTTAGTTAAATTACAAGCAACTCCGGTACATCTCAGAATTAAAAGAGGACATAGATATTTCATAAAAGATTATACCGAAATTTTCTCTAATATTCACAACAAGCAGATTACTCCAAAAGCAAGGGAAATTACATATAGGCTTGTTTACAGCATGACCCCAACAACAGAGAGAACAGCAAAAATAACTAAACAAATACTACAGTGTCAGCTTTGTAGACGGAACGTCCAAGAATCAGAAGAGCACATCTATTACGAATGCAACACAATCATGCCAACAAGAAATCTCCTACGAAACATCCTAAACACTCATTCGAAACAAAGAACAGATGTTTACAAAGCAATCATGATAAATTCCATTCCTTACTCCACACAAGACATCCACACAAAGCTACTTGTTCTATTGGTAGAGTACATAAATCTTATATGGACATTAAGAAACAAAGCACTATACAATTACAGAACAATCAACAAAGAAATCGTCCAACAACTTTATCAACAAAAAGTCGCAAACATTCTAATCTTAGCCCCACAAGCGCAAATCTCGTAAAATATTTGGCTGAAGACAGCACATATTACAGAAGAAGCAAATAACTTGTTTTAAATAAAGGATACTACAACTGTAAATGTGTTTATTGATGGTATTAATAATCTTACAATTATATTATTATTATTATTATTATTATTATTATTATTATTATTATTATTATTATTATTATTATTATTAATACTATTATTATTACTGCTACTATTATTATTAATTTTCCCATTATTATATTTGAATGTGCAGCATGAAATATATTGTGGATGGGTGTCTGTGCCGTTAGCCGTAACATATGTATTCGTCTGTGTGTGTGTGCAGGTGTGTGTGCGTGTGTGGTGCATGAATTTGCACGCGCATGTGTACGAGTGTGTGTGTGTGTATGCACGCGCGCGTGCGTGCGTGTAGCAGTCTTTAAACCAAGTCGGTATCTTAAGTATTAAAATGATGTTATACGGTAATGATGTTTCAAAAGAAAAATATGCACCACCATGTATAAACAAATTCGATGAGCCCTTTAAGTACCCAGTAAGCTAAGGTGGCTTTTATTGGCTAGGTTTTAAGTCCTTCCCATTGTATATAAAACCCAGACACTATCACAATTTTGGACCAATTATCTTCCTGGGGACAGACCATGGACCCTAATTGCTAGTAGTAAATCCCTGATTCTTGTCCCCCAAACAAAAGATATCATGGACTAGAGCGTCACCCTGAAATTAGTCATCAGGCAACAACACCAACGACCTTCGCCTCGGTAGCTAAGTGACCCAGAAATTACAAAGAAGCCACATTTTAATGGAAATGATAGTTTAAAGTTTATTGTCCAAGCGCGGGGTATTTAATATACTGCGGTCTCCAGAAAGCACGAGATTGTGTGTGTGTGTGTGTGTGTGTGTGTGTGTGTGTGTGTGTGTGTGTGTGAGAGAGAGAGAGAGAGAGAGAGAGAGAGAGAGAGAGAGAGAGAGAGAGAGAGAGAGAGAGAGGAGGGAGAGATGGACAAAGTGAAGCATATGCAAGGAATGTGTATCTACATGCACTATGCCATAAATGTCATATTATCATAACTGTATATATGTATGTTTTTGTTTTATTCACAATGTCACACATAACACTAACAAACGGCAACGTTCTGTAATATACACAAACAAAATAAACACACACTACAATTTGTAAATATACATTGCTTTGTATGAAATAAAAGTGTTAAATAAAAAGTAGTTATTTTTTCGTTCTTTGTTATGAATTCTTACCGCCTCTCTGATCTCTCGTAATCTCTGGACAGCTGCATTGTTTTCTTCTATGTTGACCGCAGCAGTTCTCTGGGGGGCCAGAAGTGTAAAAGTGTTCTGTAACCATACTGGCACCCTTTCAGCTTCATTTCAGCCGGATGGGTTCACCAGAAGACGTTCAGAAAGAATAGCGTCACGTAAAAGACAAAGTGGTGATTAGTACACTTGCTGTAGCTAAGGCTAGTGTTACTGTGACATTTGTGTGTGCGGTGCATAAGCTTTTACAATGAAGTTAATTACTTTCGCAGTTTTAATATTCTGTTTGTTTGCTATTTTGGCGTTTTACTGGTTAGCCTTGACAGTCCATTAAAAGAAACGTAAAATGTAAAAAAAAAATCTTTTATTTATTGTGTCTGTTGCTTAAGTATTACCAGTCCTTGTTATATCTGATGATCCAGGACCAAGTGTAACTGTACTGGGGTCAAGGGAAAAATATGACCCTGAACTTGATGAAGAGCTGCCAGATGGTGGAAGCCATGAAGACGCTGTTTCATAGCTTTCCTATCTTCTCCTCCTCTGTGTCTTTTCTCCCGTCTTCAATGTCTTTGCCTTGCCGACCTTCTTGGCCCATTTGATGATGTCTTTTGGTGGCATAATGTCGTCTTCTAATCGTATACTGATGTTAGTTAAGATGACTAAAGTTTCTCAATTAAAAATGGAACACGATGATCAAGGAGAAAAAAGTTAAAATTAAAAGCTCATTAGTCTATGAGCCCCGACACTCACCACTATAATCTTGTATCACCATCAGACTATAATCTTGTAGCACTGTTATATGAATAAACGTTAATAAAAGATTCTTTGGAACAAAACAAAAAACAAAAAACAAAAAAAATTGACGGGCTTGGAAATGCCAAAGTTGCTTTAACAAAATTTAACGTGAAAATGTACTTTCATTTACATCGGAGTTTGTGGTTATATTCTTTGGATTTGATATTCTGGACATTTCTCTGGGATTATTACCGGAAACAGCAAATTTCAAGATGTATTCAAATATCACTGAATTCGCGGTCCCGACAAACGACTATGAATTTCAGCAACTTCATCAGCCGGGAACGATAGTGTGTTCCATCACTGGTCCAGGGGCTGCTGCTAAAGCAACACCCGCACTAATAATGTGTGCCCTAAGTGGTCCAGGAGGTGTACCTTTTGGGGGAATCGTCGACCTGCATAGGTTCGAGGTTCCCACTAGGTGGTACTTTCACCTGTCAGCAGAGGCTCAGAAAGTCGTGTATGAAAAGTTGCACGGCAAAAAGTTCTCTCTACCAAACCTAAGAACACACATATCACTAGAGCACCTAGAGAAAGAAAGAGATAGGCTGACCATCCACTGGCTACCTATCACAATTGCTCCCCAAGGAGTTAAAAAACTGGTGCACATTATTATAGGAGACGACAAGGCTGAAGTCTTTAGGATAAAGAATGGGGCTGGCAAGTAGGGAGCGCTCTGCAATCGAAAAAAAGCAAGTCCCCCATTATATACGGATCTATACTCCTGTAATTACGAACAATAATCACAGAGTGTTGATCACGATGCCGGGGATAAAGACCAATTGTCCAGCGTGTGGCCAAGACAACCACTGGGCAAATAAATGCCCTACTCGACGACAGTCGATGACACCAACAGCAGCAGCAGTCGGTGTACAAAGCCAAGAAGATTTCCCACCACTCGAAAGAGAAACCTCTCCACAGGGAGAGATTGAATTGACACAAACTTTCAATAGTCAAATCAACATACAAGAAGACAGGAACACAAAAAAAAAAATAACACACAAGAAAACAATCCAAAGAATGAAGACTGGCGGTTTTCAAATCGTCAGCAAACCAATGAAGAGAAAATGGGCTAACAGAAGACTACTGCTGTCAAAACACAGCTATGACACAGAAAGAAAAAGTCAAAGCCACTATAGGCAAGACAAAGGAAACTGAACAAGAACAACAAGAAGAGACACAAGTACAAGACGAAGATGACACATACAGCATACCAGACACTCTCTTTGTAGACACCGACACAAGTGATAAGAACAAGGATCAAGATGATCCTCTCACACAAACATTTGCTACTAAAGACTTGCTCGCCTAGATGTATCCATCATGGATAACAACTCTGTGTGTGAATCAATATAGTTATTATATCTTATTTATTTGGTTTTACTTAAATTACAACGACGGGTGATATAATTATTACCTTAAACATTTCTGGTATACGTACAAAATTACAACACATTATCGCAATAATAAACACACACAAACCAGATTTTATACTACTACAAGAAACAAATTTATGTTCTAAAACATTCGCACAACATATCACCACACAGCAAGGCCTCAAACATTCATGCTTTAGTTTAGGCATCCACAAAATTGGATCAGGAACAGCTATTCTGCAAACATAAGATAGGTGGGATATAATTAGAACGCACACGGATAACCATGGACGAATCTCCATAATACAGGTAGAAAATACTATATATGCATACACCATAGTGAACATGCATGCACCACTAAATTACAATCATCAACCAATTTTTTACCAAGAATTAGACACCTTACTTATACTAACATACATAGGGCAAAATGCTATCCTTGCAGGGGATTACAATTTTGTTCTCTCAGATTTGGATATCGTAAGGGGAGGCAAAGCAGGAATCAAGATACAATTAAGGAGAAATGACAGAAATGGAATACATCAACTGGATGTACTAAAGAATACCTTAGACACACACAATTTAACAGACGCTTTCAGATACAGACACCCTAATAACATTGCAACAACACACAAAAATAGAGCTTATAATAGATCAGCCAGACTAGATAGAATATACATACCTTCAGCATACCACATAATACACATAAAATATCTACAAGAGACATTACAATACACAGATTACAAAGCAGTACTAGCACATATCACTACAGACATTACAAAAGCAAGGTCATCAAACGATTTCCACATTGGAAATTCAACAACACACTACTCCAAAATACGGGTTATGTACAACACATGACACACCTTATTCTCACATACACTAAAAGTGCACCCACCGCCAACATAACACACATATTTGATCTACTAAATAATACAATACGTTATATAATACAAAAATTAGCATCCATCATACACAAAGACAGACTACAACAAGATTATATCATACAAAAAGCAATACAACTCACAAAACAGACTGATATGAATGCACTACACTTACACTAGAATCACAATTAGAACAACACCAGCAACACAAATTCCGTGGTGAACTCCTTCGAACTAAACCTACTACCATATCGGAAGAAAATTCCAGCAAACAACTTCTGGCAGTAGAACGAAACATTCAACGTAACAGACAAATAGGAGCAATAATAGACATGCAAGGAAACACACAAACAGAGGAAACACATATACTAGAAACATTCCAACAATACTACACTGGCCTATATACAGCAGAACCAGCCAACACACAAAGACAAAATAGGTTCGTACAATACACAAAGAAACTGTCTGACACAGATAGGGACACACTAGACCCAGAGCTTACATAAGCAGACATAACACATGCACTCAATAAAATGCAAAATGATAAAACACCAGGACCAGATGGACTCACTGTAGAATTCTACCAATACTTCTTTTTAATCCTAGGCAATTTCCTTCTAAACGTCTACCAAGAAGCTTTTCACAAACAAGAACTCCCAAACACTTGCAACATGTCATATTTAACACTCATATCTAAAGACAACACAGACAAATTACAGCTGAAAAACTATAGACCCATCTCATTATTAAACACAGACTACAAAATTCTAGCAAAATCACTTGCAAAAAAATAAACATTTCATGCCATCACTCATACACCCAGACAACAGTGCAGTATTCAACACAGAAACATACACCAACATACACACGTCATTAGAGATGTCATTACAGACACCCACCAGAATGACTCCCTTTTATCCTTAGACCAGAAGAAGGCCTTTGACAGAATTTCACACTCATACTTACACAAAACACTAGCACACTGTAACATAGGACAGGGCTATAGACAGTGGATAGAAATATTGTATAAACATCCTGAAAGTAAGGTACTGGTGAATCACTCACTCACTGCCAGTTTCAGGATCACAAGATCTGTCAGACAAGGGTGTCCACCATCACCAGTCCTATATGTACTCACACTAGAACCACTCTTAGAAGCAATTAGACAGGTCACTAACATTAAAGGTACATTTATACAAGGGTCTGGGGAGCGGAAATTAATTGCTTATGCAGATGACACCGTTTTCTTCCCTACAACCAACACTTCCATAACGAACATACTTCATACCTTCAGACAGTTTGGTGAAGGAAGTGGGGACAAAATAAACAAACATATATCTAAAATAATGGGTCTGGGGAAGTGGAAGAATAAAGCAGATTCCCCCCTCAGTTCTAACAGTCACAGATAACATGAAAATATATGGGATCACATTTCCATCCGATCCTAGAAAAACATATACAGAAACATGGTAATCACTGACAAAACAAATTATAGACATACTACACAGGTACAAATACAAGACATCTTGTAAACACCTTCATCATTCCTAAAATAATATATTTAGCTAAAGTGTTAGACCCCCCCCCACCCCCACCCCCACCCCACCCCACCCCCCCCCCCAAAAAAAAAACAGACAATCACAGACATAAACACATCAGACGTTTCATCTTCAGCAACATAGTTCACAGTATACAACACAAAACATTAATACAAGATAAGAAACAAGGAGAACTAGCTTTTCAGGACCTACACACAAAAATACAAGCATTAAGAATGAACCACATAGGACGCATCATCAATCATCCAGATCAACACTCGCTAGCATTATACTATATTGCAATTTGATTACCCAGGCTTAAGAAAATAGACAAAACAACACCGCACTATTACGGCACACTCCCTCAATTCTACAGAACATGTATGCAAGCAATACAAGGCAATGAACATTTAACTCAACAGACAGTCAAGCAGATATACACATATTTAGTGAAACAACAAGCCTCACCACTACATCTGAGAATCAAAAGGGGATACAAATATTACATTAAAGACTATAGCTGTACCTTCACTAACTTACACAACAAACATATCACATCGAAATCCAAGGAAGTAACATACAGGCTAATTTATAATATGACCCCTACAACCGAAAGAGCAGCACAGACATCCAAGCAAATAGGACCATGCCAATTATGAAGACACAACATTCCGCAAACAGGGTAACATATTTTTTATTAAGGCCCAACAATCACAGCCAATAAGACCGAATTACAACAGCTAATAGAAACACACACACACACACACACACACACACACACACACACACACACAAGAAAACTGACATATACAAAGCAATCTTCCTAAACACAATACCTACAACCACAAAAGACAATTACTCTAAATTACTCGTAGCATTAGCTGAGTATTGACACATTATATGGTCTAGCCGAAACTTGGCCACCCACAATCACTACACAATACACTCACACATACTAACACACATTTTTCAACATAAATATTTCCAGCATTTCCCCGATTAAGTAAAATGTCACTCCCATCAATTTCACACTTAATACTATACATGTTCAAACACATACTTTCACAGATATTTTAATATCCCTAATGTGTACCACTAAACTCAATCAACCATTATTAGTATTATTGCCAGTAATTATGTTGCACCATCTTTCGTTCAAACAAATATCGGGAGAAAACAGGGCCACATAATTAATCTTCACAAACCCCACAAAGAAGGAATACACATGTTCCTTCTTTGTTACCGGTGTCTACGCCTCGGACAGCTTACCGACAGTGGGAGGACCTTTGTAAGTCAGTGTTCTTTGTCAGTCGAGGTTGACTTTTGCCTAACCAGGCACAGATAAATCCTTTGTACTGACCCCGTTCTCCTGGCCTGGCTAACGGCCCAACTGAATCCTTTGTACCTGCAAACGGCTAAAGCCACATGAGTAGCTAATTTCAAGCTGTTCTCTCTCTCTCTCCCTCTCTCTCTCTCCTTTTCTCTATCTCGCGCACGCGCTCAAGCAATGCGATGCTTGCTGCGTGGTCTAACTTTGGGAAATTTGTAGATACATACCAAAGTACAATTTTCAGGAAACAAAAGTGATTTAGCAATAATGTTGACACATAAGTACGAATAAGAATGCCTAATGTGTGAAATGTTTTTCTATTAAATGGTTTCATTTGTATGGGAGCAAATGATTTACTCAACCATCATGGTCAACAGGTAATATATATGTAGCTACACAATGGCAAGACTATCATGTTGTCACACGTATATGAATGTATATGCTGTACTTGCTAATGCAAAAAGACACTGTTTTTGTATATAATAAACGTTACCAAAAATGAAAACATGAACCGTTTGGCTAAGATGAAAGTGTATCCCCACAAACAAACAAAAAAGACCAAAGTGTATTTGCTGGTTTCTCAGTGGTACACCTGGTCTGGTCAGAGGCCGGGATGATCCTTCTCGGTCCTTTGGCTAGGATCAGATGCATTTGCTGCTCCCCCCCCCCCAAAGTGCACCTGGTCTGGTCAGGGGCCAGGATGATCAAACCACCTCACATAACTTCACACTAGATGTGGGCCTGGTGGACAACCGTGGGCAATGGCTCACAGTGAGACCAAGGGTCCATGAAAAAAAGGGGGGCGGTGCAACCAGCTTGTCTGTGGTAACCGCCACCGCTCCCCCCCCCCCCCCCCCCAAAAAAAAAAGAAAGAATGAATAACCTTTATTTTTTTAATGGCCCATAAAATATGAAGGCCACAATATGTCACAAAGTAAGAGCTCTCGTTTTTGAACACATTTCATCTAGTGGCTATGGTCCTTAACATAAAAGTCTTGTGTTGTGATGCCGAAGTAGCGGGTTCAACCTCTACAGCAGCGCGTGGATGAAAATGTTGCCTTCGGGTCCTTGATTTTGTGAACGTAAATAACAAGTACCTCAGAAGTTGGGGTAGGTTCACTTCATGGTGAGGGACACTGGTAATCATCAGCATGCGCCGTGCCGATAAAGCGTGGGCGGTCATGTTTCGCCATCTCATACGATGACTAGAGACCTTGATCAGCTCTGTGTTCTTATCTAGACCATACCACTTGGCCAAGCAATCCCGGTATTTACGTCTCAGAATCATTATGTCTTATACCATTGTATCTTCTTCTTCTTTCGTTCGCTTGAATTATGTCTATAACTGCAACGTTGTCTCTTGTATGAATCTAACAGTCAGTCTGTTTTAGTTCATTCAGCGGGTCATGGAGTTTATCTTCTATTGCTGTCTCTCTAGGTCAGAAGGTTTGCCTGGATATGTTGTAGTTTGGGCAGTCCTGAGTATGTGCTCTGCTGTCTGCGACGCCAAACCACATGTGCACATGGCTGAGTCACCCATCTTAAATTGTGTATGCATGTGGCTGCGTAATCTATTGTGGCCTGTTCTGAAGCGTAGAATAATGACCTGTTCTGATCTGTCCATAACGTGGTAGTCGGTTTGATTAGGTCTTGGTGGCCTTCTGACTGATTTAATCTTTCTTTTCTTTTGGTGGTATGTAATGGGTACATCAGGCTGTTCTTCTTTTGCTCCTTCCTTAGCCAATCGATCAGCTCTGTCGTTTCCGGGTACTCCACAGTGGGATGGTATCCACTATATGGTGACCTTATGCTGACTGCTAAGTTCAGAAAGTAGTGTCCTTAGAACTCGCAATTTCCCAAACAGGAGCTTCTCTACTGATTTTGCTTCTGTCAATAGCACCACAGGTTGTGTACCATGGATGGTATTTGGTAATTTCTCTGTTGTTATCTTTATTGCCTCAATTTCAGCATCATAGTTATGGCAGTACTTTCCTGTTGGAATTCTGGCCATGTCCCTAGTATTATTTGGGTATTCTATGTACACTCCCACTCCTCCATTTCGAACAGCATTTTGTGCTGACCCATCTGTGAAGACTCGGATCCAGAGGTCCTGTGCGTATTCGTCATTAAAGAAGCTGGGGGTGGCTGTTCTGCGCAGTACACTGTTCTGTTCTTCCTTTTAAAATATTCCTCTCACTTTTGTCTGTATTTGTAGTGATAGTCTATGTTCATCTTTCCATAGAGTTCGCTCTGGAATAGTTGTCAGGGGGATACAACCGGTGGCGGTGGTCGTCACTTTCTTCTAATACCACCACCTGATTGGGTAGAATGGTCGACAGCTCCTTGCAGTACGACCTAAGGACTGTCAATCTGGCCCTATCGTTTTGTTGGATATCCGATTCCTCCGCATCTATGTGAGCAGTGGTGTGTTTCTGTGGTTTAGAGTATGAGTTTCTAAGGGTGTCGTCCTCTTTTGTGATGCTACTGTGGGTGCCTGGTGATGTTTTCGTATATGCTGTTGTATTCTATCCTTCCTATTATGCAGATTGTCACATAACTGACTGACATCATTATGGCTGTGAATGGTCCCACTGTTGCGGGATGGGTGTTGAAACAACGTGAACTTTTCTCCGCAAGTGGCACACTGGTGATGGTAGTCTGCCACTTGAGTATACAGTACACTACGAGGATGCTGAATGTATACATGGTGAGCTTTCCTCTGGTTTGATGATGACGTCCGAGATGTTATTGTAGTGGCAGTTGTGGCAATTGCTTCTGGTGTAGATGTATTCATAGGTGCCTGATGCTGTGTTAGAATGTGTCGTTGTAGACTGTCTTTTCTGTTGAAAATTTGTCCACAGATACGACATAAGTGTACTTGACCCTGATGGCTGTGAATGGTCCGAATGTGGCGAGTGAACTTGTACTTATCACAAAAGGATTTGTCGCACACTGAACACATGAAAGCAGATTTGCTAGTACTGGCCATATTGATAGACCTAAACATGCTGCTAATATTGCTTGTATATGAATAATTCACACAACTGTGTTGTTCTGTACTGTCACGTTTTACAAAGCACTGTCGAAAGTTCCGCATTATTACTTTTTTACAACCACAAACAGTTCTGATGTATACACAAACAATGCGAGGACTGAATCTCTATAAGCAATGCGAGGACTGAATCTCTATACACAAGCAATGCGAGGACTGACTCTCGATAAGCACTGGTCTCAATAAAACAATATATGTTTCACTGTTTATCAAAGATCAGATGCCGACATCACCGAGAACAGTTGTGAATGTTTATCACTTTATCCACCACCACGTCACTACCCGAACACCGCTAAGCGAGCACTGTTGTATTAGTAATATTTTTCACACCAGCCTATTTCACAAATAACTCTGTGGCGAAGGTTGTCGGTTAGCCAAGTCAGCACGTGAACAATGGTGAAATATTTTATGTAACACGAACGGCTGGTACAGAGTAGCTGCTCACAAAAGACACCGTCTATTTTATACACTGTCTGCGTTGTGCGCACGACACTACAGGGCTGACGTGGCGTTTTATAGACAACGCCATGCTTTTTTTTCTCACACAGCCGCCAGCCCGACCCCGTGCAACCAATGAATCCCTTCTCCACGCCAGCGTCCTCCCACTTTTTGACTTTTGCATATGGCACTAATGAAGTGTCCAGGTACTCGTCAACAAAGGATAGTGGTAGTAGTATTAATGGTAGGAAGTTTTCTGGGACATCCGCGCCCGTTAATACAACACGGGAACGTTGTGCTGTTCGCAGTCTCTGCATCTTTGTGTGTATTTATTTTTGTCTGTATGTGTGTTTTTGTCTGATCTTGAGATGTCTATGTTAATGTGTGTATGTATAAGTGTTTGTGTCTTTCTTGTCTGTATGTGTGTTTGTGTATTTGTCACTGTTCATGTCTGTAAGTACACGTGTGTGTGTTTTGTGTTTATGCGTGTCTTTGTTCTTGTGATGTCTCTGGTCGATTGTACAATTGTGTGTCTGTACGTGCGTATTCAAGTGTGTATTTGTTCTTGTCTGTGTGTTTGTGTGTATTCGTCACTGTTCATGTCTGTAAGTGTGTCTTTCTTGTGAGTGTGTCTCTGTGTGTGTGGATCTTTGTTCTTGTCTGTACGTACAATTAAATGTGTCTTTGTTCTTGTGATGTCTTTGTGTAAGTGTGTGTGTGTGTGCGTGTGTGTGTGTGCGTGTGTGTGTGTGTGTGTGTGTGTGTGTGTCAGGAAAGAGCAGCACAACTAATGTGAATTGCAAACAGTTGGGTATATTTAGCTCCTGCGAAAACGATGAGACATACTAAACACAGACACAATGCACATAGTTCATTTACCTTACAAGGAAATCCATCGTACACATGTGAAAACAACGTGTGGCTTATCCAAAATCAGAAGCAATCAATAAATATATAAAGTGAAATAATAAAAATTAAAAATACACACAGTAGTCCTTTGTGTCCTATTTTTTAAATGTTTTTTTATTTTTTTATTTTTTAGAAAAGCTCGTTGTTTGATTGGTAGTTGGTCGCTGAGATTTGATGGATTTACCAGGATATCTAGGCACCCATTGAAGTGCCAGGAATGTAATGATTTTAATTGCACAGAACTTCGTCTTTGTCGTTCACCCCACCACCGCCACCACCATCCACCACCACCACCACCACCCCACCACCACCACTTCCACCACCACCACCACTTCCACCACCACCACTTCCACCACCACCACCACCGCCGCAGCCACCACCACCACCCACCACCACCACCACCACCACCACCACTTTCTACGCTTTCTTCTTCTTCTCATCAATCCATCTCTTGCTCTCGTAGCAGATTATCTTCGATGTTGGGCCATTGCTGGTAGATGATGGTGTTTCGTTCTAACGAGATGGTCAAACTCAACCCATTTGATCTTCTGTCTTTCAATATATGTGGCACAAAGTGTTGATCCCACTGTCTGTCGGTAACATCATTTCTTATTCAATCTCGGATAGTTCTTGGATAGTTGTTTGATGCGCTCCTGATGCATCTCATCTCACAGGTGTTGATTTTACGTAAGTGTAATTTATGATAACGAAGTGTCTTGGTTGCGAATAAACGAAGTCTCTATTCGCAACCAAAGACTAGTCACGTGACATACGTGACGTCATCGGTACATGTGTTTGACTATATTATACATTTGTGTCAATCCTTCATCGTGGCCCCAGTAGCATGACGGTAAGTATCTCAGCTTGCAGCCGTAGATACCGTGTTTGATTCCCCGCCGACGAAATTTTTTTTTCTTCGTTTTTCAGAAATTAATTAACTGAAAGCGACAAGATAACTATGTACAAAGACAGTTATTCGGCATTTTGACAAAAATAGCTAACTTATTGGTAATTGATAGTAATTATCCGGTAAACCTGTAGGAAACTGGAGGAAAGACGCTAGTCACAGACGCTGGAGCTTCAATTAACCTTTTCCACGACACCTAACGGCATAAGTGGTTGCGAATCGGAATATACTCTCCCTTTATTATTTGTCTTTTTGCGAACATAGGTGTATTTTGATGTTTCAGTATGAGTGATAGTTGATAGGAAGGACACTTCCTTTTTGACATCTGATTTTCATTTCTCTGTCTGTTCTATTATCTTTTGTGATCATTTTTTTGTTGGGGGGGGGGGGGGGTGTTTGCATATCCCTTGCAGGACTTTTGTTTCAGCTGATGTTGATGTACTAGGCAAATTTTGCGTTCAGTAGTTTGTCATTTCTCTCTGAACGACCGGCTCCCATACCAACACGTTGTAACACAACGCGACACGGTCTGCGGCACAAATCGGTCGCGGTTGCTTTTTGAACGCCTGCTAAGCGGCTCACGAACCGCGTTCGCAAGACTTTGGCCACGGAGGTCGGTGATCATACCTGTGATCATACTTCCAAGATATTTGAATTATTTAACATGTTTCAGAGATGTGTTGTGTGTTGAACGCGGGTAAGCGAGATCTCGAACTGCGTCCGTGAAACCTTCTCCAAGGAGTTGGCCAAGGAAAACAAAACCCAAATAAATTTGTGCTAGGGACATAACAACATAATAACATTATTGAAGGGACGTTATTCGAATATAAAAATTATTTTATTCTTTATTAAGGAAACATCACATACGCAATTAATTTATTCAAAATTTAAGATTTTAAATACGAAAAGACAATTTTGTTCAGACTAGCCATAAGATGTTAAGAAATACTTTAAGAGTAAATAATTATTTTTCATTATATTTTTAAGTCGAAAATTTTAAATCTACTTTACATTTCACAATTTAAATATATATAATTCTTCATACCATATCGCAAATTATTATTATTTAACTCTGGTTGCACTTCACCACGTATCGCGGCCTGATGTCGCAGTTCGTCTTTCTTTGTTACGATTTCTTTCAGCTTCTCGAATCTCTCGTAATCTTTGGCCAGCTGCATTGTTTTCTTCTATGTTGACCGCAGCAGTTCTCTGGGGGGCCTGAAGTATAAAAGTGTTATGTAACCATACTGGCCACTTTCAGCCGGATGGGTTCACCAGAAGACGTTCACAAAGAATAGCGTCACGCAAAAGACAAAGTGATGATTAGTTCACTTGCTGTAGCTAAGGCTAGTGTCACAGTGACATTTGTGTGTGCTGTGCATAAACCTTTACAATGAAGTTAATTATTTTCGCAGTTTTAATATTATTTGTTTGCTATTTTGGCGTTTTACTGGTTAGTCTTGACAGTCCATTAAAAGAAATGTAAAAAAAAAAAAAAATCTTTCATTTATTGTGTCTTCTCACGATGTTCTTAATGATAACCGAGTGAGATGGTCGTTGTCTAGGTTACAATACTCCTTGTATGTCAATACGGAGTGTAAGTTGATCTAGCCACCTGTCTCACCATACAACTCCCCCCGCAGTACACATCCACCCGTCATTGAACAAGATTGAGTTGGCGCACATAATCTTTAATGCAGAATGAACACGGACACACGTAACATATTTCTATATCCAGAAAACAATATAATCCACAGAATATATATATCCTCCTCACAACTTAACACGCACACATCACTGCCTTCTTCATGCCTTCTTAATCTCAAATTTATAAGACAGTTATCCAGCTACTCTCCACGGCCGGACCTCACACAATACAACCCACACACTGGGTCTAAGCCTCTGCTAACTATCCGACCCTCTCTAGGGCTCGGCTTCAATACACTATGTCTGCTGATAACCGGGCTCAGTCTTTAATCCTTAGTCTCAGAATTCCCATCACTGACAACCCACAGGGCAGAGTTCTATCACTAACTCCCCTATCATTCACTTTGCAGACCACGGACCTACACTTCTCTGGTCCTGACACTCAACTGTCCAAAACGATCCGACCCTCCGTCGGGCTCAGCTTCCACTGCCTCCTTCAAGTCTCCTGACTTCCCACAAAACTAAACTGTCTCTCACCCCATCCACCCTGGGGTCTGCACTCACCCTCACCATTATTTCTCATGGCTAGTTGTTTTTCTCATAGCCCCGCTACAGGTCACTCACCTCAATGTCAATGACCCAGGCATATGTCAGCCTGTTGCTTACGTATTACCAGTCCCTGTTATATCTGATGATCCAGGACCATGTGTAACTGACTGGGGTCAAGGGAAAAATATGACCCTGAACTCGATGAAGAGCTGCCAGATGGTGGAAGCCATGAAGACCCTGTTTCATAGCTTTCCTGTCTCCTCCTCCTCTGTTTCTTTTCTCCCGTCTTCAATGTCTTGGCCTTGTTGACCTTCTTGGCCCATTTGATGATGTCTTTTGGTGGCATAATGTCGCCTTCTAATCGTATACTGATGTTAGTTAAGACGACTAAAGTTTCTCGATTAAAAATGGAACGCGATGATCAAGAAGAAAAAAAGTTAAAATTAAACGCTAATTAGTCTATGAGCCCCGACACTCACCACTATAATTTTGTATCACCATCAGACTATAATCTTGTAGCATTGTTATATGAATAAACGTTAATAAAAGATTCTTTACACACACACACAAAATTTAAAAAAATTGACTGGCTTGGAAAGGCCAAAGTTGCTTTAATCAAAATTTAACGTGGAAAATTTACTTTCATTTACATCGGAGTTTGTGGTTATATTCTTTGGATTTGATATTCTGGATATTTCTCTGTGATTATTACCGGAAACAGCAAATTTCAAGATGTATTCAAATATCACTGAATTCGCGGTCCCGACAAACGATTATGAATTTCAGCAACTTTATCAGCCGGGAACGATAGTGTGTTCCATCACTGGTCCAGGGGCCGCTGCTAAAGCAACACCCGCACTAATCATGAGTGCCCTAACTGGTCCAGAGGTGTACCTTTTGGGGGAATCGTCGACCTGCATAGGTTCGAGGTTCCCACTAGGTGGTACTTTCACCTGTCAGCAGAGGCTCAGAAAGTCGTGTATGAAAAGTTGCACGGCAAAAAGTTTTCTCTACCAAACCTAGGAATAGACATATCACTAGAGCACCTGGAGAAAGAAAGAGACAGGCTGACCATCCACTGGCTACCTGTCACGATTGCTCCTCAAGGAGTTAAAAAACTGGTGCACATTATTATAGGAGACGACAAGGCTGAGGTGTTTAGGATAAAGAATGGGGCTGGCAAGTGGTGAGCGCTCTGCAATCCAAAAAAAGGAAGTCCCCCATTATATACGAATATATACTCCTGGAATTACGAACAATAATCGAATGCCGGATTCTCCTTTGGGAGACCCGGGTTCGAATCCTCGGTAAGGTGTACATTTTTTTTCTGTCTGGGGCACACAAAAAAACCATAACCTGCACAGTTCGCGGCGACTGCACTAGCCAGGCGGCCTTAATTCCTCAGGCTCAAAGACCCTCCTGCCCTACACCGCAAAGTACCATATAGGCAGTAAATGACAGTTAAAATGATAGTGACAGATAAGGGATAAAAATGAGCATTCTCATGTGCGTGCATCACAGGTACATATCATTTTGATTATCATTGTTGTGTTATGGACGTGGGAGCTGCAATATTGCAGAGGCTAGCACACTTGCCTGCCGAACTAGTGGTCATGTGGCAGCAAGGCAGAATCATCACTCATCAAGTAAAGAACACTGAATTATCCTTTGTAAATTAAAAAGCAACATGATACACCGAGTCATCTCTCATCAAGTAAAACACAGCAGCAGCTCCCAATATGTACTAAGAGCTCCCAATATGTACTAAGAGCTCCCAAGTATGTACTAAGAGCTCCCAGTATGTACTAAGAGCTCCCAGTATGTACTAAGAGCTCCCAGTATGTACTAAGAGCTCCCAGTATGTACTAAGAGCTCCCAATATGTACTAAGAGCTTCCAATATGTACTAAGAGCTTCCAATATGTACTAAGAGCTCCCAGTATGTACTAAGAGCTCCCAATATGTACTAAGAACTCACAATATGTACTAAGAGCTCCCAATATGTACTAAGAGCTCCGAATATGTACTAAGAGCTCCCAGTATGTATTAAGAGCTCCCAGTATGTATTAAGAGCTCCCAATATGTACCAAGAGCTCCCAGTATGTACTAAGAGCTCCCAATATGTACTAAGACCTCCCAATATGTACTAAGAGCTCCCAATATGTACTAAGAGCTCCCAATATGTATTAAGAGTTCCTAGTATGTACTAAGAGCTCCCAGTATGTACTAAGAGCTCCCAATATGTACTAAGAGCTCCAAATATGTACTAAGAGCTCCCAGTATGTACTAAGAGCTCCCAATATGTACTAAGAGCTCCCAGTATGTACTAAGAGCTCCCAATATGTACTAAGAGCTCCCAATATGTACTAAGAGCTCCCAATATGTACTAAGAACTCCCAATATGTACTAAGAACTCCCAATATGTTCTAAGATCTCCCAATATGTACTAAGAGCTCCTAGTATGTAGTAAGAGCTCCCAGTATGTACTAAGAGCTCCCAGTGTGTACAAAAATCCCCCAGTATGTGCTAATAGCTCCCAGTATGTATTAAGAGCTCACAATATGTACTAAGAGCTCCCAGTATGTACTAAGAGCTATACCAGTGTATAATAACACGAAGGCTTGTTGTTTTCTTGTTGATATAACGTTTATTTCTGTAAGATGACAAAGCTTCGATGTTCTCCTCCACACAAGACAAAAGGCCGGATCTTAACTGCCCTTGCCAACCCAATACGTCACGATTGAGCATCTCTCTCCCTTTCACTCTCGATGCTCAATCGTGCTGTATCTGTTTCCCACTAGATTCTAATAATACCCCAGTACTCCTCCCTTACTGTTACACCTCCCCATGTTGAATAAAGAATTTTCCTTATAAAGGAAAAATCTTTACTCCTAATCCCCATACTCTATTCCCTCTTTTTCCTTACTTCTCACAGTTCCTCAAATCTTCCCCAAACCAACTCCAATTTAATTAAACATTCTATTTCTTTAACTCTTTCCCCTGCTATATAGTCAACCCACTTCTTCTTCGTTCCTGGCCCTTCACCCAAACATAACATATTTACATATCTTTAATAACATTTCAAATACATCATAACATCATAACACGTCTTCTTAAATACTCCTTAACCTGCTTAAAATTTCAAACGCTAACACCAACTCCTTATTTTATCACCAACGCTACTAATCCCCCACTTTCAACTAAGCTGAAATTACTTTCACACGATAGGAAGACAAAGAATCGGTGGCCACCGGAATTTAAGAAGAAGACATAGAACTCTTTCAAAAACACAACATTCACCTAAATCACACACCCCTTTACACCCCTATGTTCTTTGAGATTTTATGCAATAAATTCTAAACCATTATATCTCCCCCAGTACCACTCATTATGGTAACAGTTTACGCTGCTATCTACAGCATCAATTACCAACCATCATCCAAAAATATTCTTCACTTCTAAGTGTCTATATAACAGACACTACCTTACCTCAACCTCACATTGTAATGTAAACCACAAAACACATCCCGAAGACACAATTAAAAAGGTCTATTATCCCTTAAGACCTCCTCCAACACAACACCTCACATAACCTCATCACCTCGTATAACTAATCTTCTCCAATACCTCAGGTTCTCTCTTAATGTCCATTTCTTATGGGCATATCTACTAAAATGCTCCACTTATGCCGTTATCAACAGCAACCTAGTAACCTTGAAATCACCCCTTAAATGTTAACCAACACAAACACAACACCACTATATACATTACTCTAGCAACCCACTTATTATTCTATCTCTGTAGCTTAATACACCCAAAGGGATAAACATTTACATCCTACCCAGGCCATGTAACCCAATGTCTCTCTAAAATTTTCCACCTCTCAATTCATAATTCATGCCGTAATCTACAGCAGCAAAAATAACCACTCATGTCTGTGACTGCTTGTAATCAACTTTAATCTCAGTCCCTTTATTACGGACCCACAAACACCCCATGTCACCATGTCTCCCCCACTTACACCCCTTTATTATTGTACTGTTATCCACAGTGTCTAGTCAAACATGGATCCAATTCATGTTTACTCTTCATCTGGGGTAATTTTCTTATTCTTCTATAACCCAGCAATCTCGTGTATATCATGGCTCTTCTGACCCCCCCCCCCCCCCCCCGGAAACCATGTTCAAAACTTTCCCCTCTCTCTTTTTTTTCTACTGCTATATTCATTAATCTTTTCTCCTCCCATGTGGCTTCTAATCCCATGTATCTCTAAAGTTACCCCGTCTACAGTTCATAGCCATTTTAACCTTTCTACGCTGATTATTACAGCATCAAAATATCCATGAACTTCTTCTTCACAAAGAGAATGTGTCTCTCTATTAGTTCTCCGTAGTTTTATTAACTCTTTTCTGAACGAAGGGTCATAATTAAAGCCCCCTGTATTGTCTTTATTCTAGACAAAAACCTTGTAAATTAAACATAACTACTATTTAACACACAAAACAGCGAAATAAAATCACAACAGGACATCAAATCCCCCCCCCCCCCCAAATTTTTGTAACAATCATTTATGTTTCCCCGCAACTCAACTAAAAATATGATGATGATAGTGAGGATGATGGTGACGATGATTAAAATAATACAACATACATCCTAATCTATTTTTACCTACTACTACTGGTCTCTTTTACGGACCAGTAGTTTACACATAAAGGTCTACGAACACAATAACCCTATTCTAAAATAATAACAGGACCAAATCAAGCAAAAAAAAATTTTACATATGAGGCATTGAAAGCTCAATTTCAATAAACACAACTGTCTTCTTGCTAAAGAGAAGGTTTTCAAAAAAAAATATATAATTCACTTAGAATTAACCACTTAAAGTGACCCAGCAACATTAGCCTCCTTTTCTAACCAATGTAACACCTATCTATTTAGCCAAGTCATGTATAACAAAACAACTCCATACCAAGCATTAATGCCAAAATACGTATATACATATATACAAACATCTATCTGTTATCTACAGATTATCTTAATGCGGAACCATACTTGTTCCCCTCAACCAAAATCATTACTCAACAACTGACCGTTCCTTTTTCTGGAAGTCAAACATTGATTATCTCCCCTCAGAATTTTCTATCTTTTTCCAGCCTAACTCCCTATACATCATCCTTTTAAGCCAGCACTGTAAACTACAAGTCGACCGACCACTTTATCTATCCCTAATGCAGCAGTCATCTATTCACTTATTAATTAACCTGTGGCTCGGATTTTTACCAAGCATCACTACAACTTCCTAATCAATATTACCGTTATCTACGGTATCTCCATCCTCCTACGTCCAACACAAATTTGGTCTATTTATTATAGACCTCTCACCAAAACAACTAATTCTACTTCTAATTTCATTCTCCGGCATCAGTACTTTCTGTATCTCACCACCATATCGTGACAATAATCAAACCAATCACTCTTATCTAACATTCATTTACCTCATCTTGTATCTTTCACTCCTATTTATCGGGATTCCTTTAGAACAGCAACTCACGTCAGTATATACAACGGACCTCATTTTTCTCATTTCTCCGTATTAGGCACTCTTGCTTCGACATTTTCCTGTCAAAAATACTAAACAAGTTTTGTGAAACATCATTCAGAATGTTAACTCAGAATATAACTTCCATAATTTCCTTCCAACGTCAGATATTCTACGAAAAGACATTACAATTTTCGCATACTCCATGTTCCACGATATATCAACGTCACTTATCAACTGCTCTTCTCATATTCACACGGACAATGATACACAACTTCGCTCTCATCTCACGACTACTCTTGCATCTCGACAATCTAACGTGTCCCTACTATTACTATAAAAAGCACTTCAGATGTCACCTCAACATTCACCACATATAAACACGTATTGATCTCCTCTAAATACATTGATACACGACATATTAACGCCACTCTTACATTTTACCTTTGTATTTCACTTAGGCGACGTCATCACATCTCTCTCCTACTTCCTTCATCACGACGAACACCTGTCTGACTACATGTTATACTCACGTATGAACAACGCATAACCAGACGAATTAATCCAGAGGACTTTCTCAATTCACTGCTTACTTATATCTCTACTTTACTCAATCACTCACTCCTATACGAAGGTCAGACCCTATACATGACATCTCGCAACTTATATTGCTTTCACAGCACTATCTACTATCTCTTCAAAACAAACTACATTCCAACCGATCACTAATCTCGTAACTATCATTCTATACTTCTCCATACACAACAACTTTCTTCTTTCTCCGCAAGCATGACTGTAACTCGTATTTTTCAAGCATCCACTTCTACAGTCTATTACTTTTATTCTCACGTTCAACTGGCTATTTTACACACAGGATACTCAGTACCTCCTCAATCTATATCTCCTCACCAGACAGCTCTCGGTTCACCTGTCACCATACTATTCTTTCTTCTCCAACCAACAAGCAAAACTATCTCGGACATCACGTCATAGCTCTGAGTCAAACCACTTCTAATACGAACATTCATACTTAATTTATCTCTCACCCTCTACTAATTCTGTCCTGAATCTACCCTATTTTACTTAATATACTCTCTCTACATCGTAACCAAACAGTAGATATCCTTGTATTACGTAATCCACGTGGAATATCATTTGCCGTACTTCCTTATCCTCAACATCACTATCACCTACTCTGTACCATGCTACCCCAAAAAATTCATCTGTCTATTTTAGACAGCTCATATACCTATACTCTCAAACCGGAGTTCTTCTCATAAGCCCAAAACTATTTCATTTTCCTTCTTCACCCAAGGAACTTTAACCGTTATATAGTGTGTCCAAATTAAACACTTCACTGTCTTTCAATACATTAACCCGTCTTTCACTTATAATGTCATCTTCACTATCTGTTGTCAACTTATTAAAGTACTCAGGTCTTAAGGTCCTAAGGTCTTCTATTTTACTTAAATCACTTTCTGTCGTTGAATAAATTCCCGCTAACTGTCTACCACTATTCTTTTTCTTAAATGAGTTCTTTCTATTTCCTTTATTTGCGTCAGTCTGCTTCACTGTTTCCTGTATACCTTACGTAACGTTTATACCTTCCCATCTCGTCTTCAGATGACACACTAATAATAGTCCCTCATCAGACTCATTATAGTTTACTGCAAACACGTCGGCCCTTATTCTCATAGTTATCTTTAAAACGTCTGACTTTCTTTCTCTTTCTCGGTCTTCGTCCCTTAGCCTTCCCTACATAGTCACTAACCAAAACTCTGTCCGTCTGTCCACCAGTCACTATTCCGTATGAGGGAACAACACTCCTCAATTCAGGATCTGCTCGTAGTGCAGCACTCTCATTCTCCGAATCCTCAGTAATTATATCTGTTTCAGCATCACTATAATATTCGGCTGTAGGAATATCTTCTCCGTAACTTGAACTCTGACAGCTAATATTCCTACACCATTTGGGAATTAGTTTCCTGTCTATAGCTGAAGAATTTGACATGGCACTACCTCTATTTACAACCATACTATTTCTTTCGTCAATACTTCTCCTCTTTATCTTTCTGTCGTTCTTGGTCCTCGTCTGTCCATCTTTCCTAACTTCAACCTTGTCTCTCTTAGTCAATTGAGTTGGTTTTGACTGATTCTCTATGAAGTCAGTTTGAGTTCCCTTTGTTATCTTGCTGACTGGTTGTACCTGAGTCTGCGTACTACTTTCTACCGTATTACTTGTCTGCGTCTGTGTCTCTCGGTTTCTTTTCTTTACTAATAACGTCGTCTTCTTTTCCTGTCCACTAGTTACATTCGCAACCATTTTAGGATTAGTCTGTATTTTATTTACAGGTTCAACTCTGTCTTTTACACCTGAGTTTAGATATTGTCTTTGTCTTTTTTCAAACCACTCGTCACGTTTTTTTCTAGCGCTTACCGTATAGGATGGCCAAGTCCTAGAGCAATCTCTCTCACACCCATTTCTGTATCTCTGATCCTTGTACCAGCTCCTAACCCTAGTCATCCTTGGACTAACATAAATGCTTCCATACTGCCCTCTATTTTCATCAACTAGTGGCTGTCCTCGGCTATTCTTGTTGTTCCTTTTTATCTCATTACCTCTTACATTACTCTGTAACCAGTGTACAAAACATTCTACCTCGCTGACTGCCACCTTTAATTCTCCTAACCATGCAGTCACGCGTCCTAAGTCTCTGCTCAAGTACATTTTTACTCTTTATGCTATCTCAGCCGAAATAATTCTCAACTGTGTCGTGATGAATCTGCCCTGCTGAAATATTCCTAAACAGAGCTAAACCTGTGCTAAGGTGTCCTGTTCCGCCATGCTGAAAAAATACTGAAACAAAGCAAGCAAAGAACCACACAATTTCAACTTCTTAATTTAAAGAAGATGTGCTAAGGTGTCCTGTTCCGCCATGCTGAAAAATACTGAAACAAAGCAAGCAAAGAACCACACAATTTCAATTTCTTAATTTAAAGAAGACACTCACTTATTATAGACAACCACAGTTATTTTCTGGGTTTAAGTATCACACAATTTTTTTACTTCTTAATTTAAAGAATTCACTCAGTTATTATAGAAAACCACAGTTATTTTCTGGGTTTAAGTATCACACAATTTTTAACTTCTTAATTTAAAGAATTCACTCACTTATTATAGAAAATCAGAGCTATTTTCTTTTTGTTTCTTGACTCAAACCCGTACCTTCCTCCACTCGGCGTCAGATTTCGTTCGATCACCAGGAGCCTGTTTCAGCTGAAAATCAGTCGCGTAGTTCAGGTAGTCTATCTCTTCCCCCAGGTAATTACGTCACTTCTCTAGGGATGCCTTGATTATCTTCAACCCTTGGTTGGGTCCCGACCAGCTTTTTAGTCTTTGCTTTCACCCCGGGTGGGGTACATCATCGACGTCTTGAGATAACGATAACGTAAGTGGCTGGCGATTTGAAATTAGCAAAAATTCAGGTTATGGTAACTTTTCGAAACTCCAGAGCTCAGATCGCGGCTATGGGAAGCCCTTTGATAACGCTGAAGGCTGAAGTTCAGACTACAACCATGACCATCCCCCGGCCAACGTTAAAGTTCAGATAAGGTCTCCGGAAAGCCCTTTTTATGACGTAAAAATTCAAAGCTCGGCTCTGGGAAGCCCTTTGATGATGTAAAATTTCAAAGCACGGCTCTGGGAAGCCCTTTGATGATGTAAAATTTCAAACCACGGCTCTGGAAAGCCCTTTGATAATGTAAAATTTCAAACCACGGCTCTGGAAAGCCCTTTGATAATGTAAAATTTCAAACCACGGCTCTGGAAAGCCCTTTGATAATGTAAAATTTCAAACCACGGCTCTGGAAAGCCCTTTGATAATGTAAAATTTCAAACCACGGCTCTGGAAAGCCCTTTGATAATGTAAAATTTCAAACCACGGCTCTGGAAAGCCCTTTGATGATGTAAAAGTTCTATAATTTTACATGATTGAGAAATTATGTGCTCAGGGTTATCACAGCCTTCGAGCCTCCTTATTTGCTGATTATTGACCTGATCCTTTCACTGGAACAACAACAAGCGTCTCCCGACCTTGATAAAGCTGATTTGAGAAAACGTTAAATACCTTCTGGTTTAGGCATTCTTTGAAAGTTTCTTTCACTGGAACAACAACAAGCGTCTCCCGACCTTGATAAAGCTGATTTGAGAAAACGTTAAATACCTTCTGGTTTATGCATTCTTTGAAAGTTTCTTAGTACTTCGCGTGGTAGCCGGGACGGCCCAATTCATTATCCTGGTCAAGTGGCAGCATTTCGCATCATATTTTTTTTTTTTTTTTTTTTTTTTTTTTTTTTTTTTTTTTGCGTATCCCTTACGGGACGTTGCAGTCAACACCAGCATTTTCAGCTGCTGTTGATGTACTAGGCAAGTGTTACGTTCAGTAGTTTGCCATTGCTTTCTGAACGACCAGTCTCTATACCTTTTTCGAAAAAAACCAGCACCGCCGTGTTTCGAACCCGGGTATACGGGCTCACAAACCGCGTTCGCAAGCCCTTCAGCCACAGAGACCGGTATATACCAGTGTATAATAACACGAAGGCTTGTTGTTTTCTTGTTGATATAACGTTTATTTCTGTAAGATGACAAAGCTTCGATGTTCTCCTCCACACAAGACAAAAGGCCGGATCTTAACTGCCCTTGCCAACCCAATACGTCACGATTGAGCATCTCTCTCCCCTTTCACTCTCGATGCTCAATCGTGCTGTATCTGTTTCCCACTAGATTCTAATAATACCCCAGTACTCCTCCCTTACTGTTACAGAGCTCATAATATGTACTAAGAGCTCACAGTATGTACTAAGAGCTCATAATATGTACTAAGAGCTCATAATATGTACTAAGAGCTCACAGTATGTACTAAGAGCTCATAATATGTACTAAGAGCTCAGTATGTACTAAGAGCTCCCAGTATGTACTAAGAGCTCCCAGTATGTACTAAGAGCTCTCAGTGTGTACTAAGAGCTCCCAGTATGTACTAAGAGCTCCCAGTATGTACTAAGAGCTCTCAGTATGTACTAAGAGCTCCCAGTATGTACTAAGAGCTCCCAGTATGTACTAAGAGCTCCCAGTATGTACTAAGAGCTCCCAGTATGTACTAAGAGCTCCCAATATGTACTAAGAGCTCCCAATATGTACTAAGAGCTCCCAGTATGTACTAAGAGCTCCCAGTATGTACTAAGAGCTCCCAATATGTACTAAGAGCTCCCAGTATGTACTAAGAGCTCCCAGTATGTACTAAGAGCTCCCAATATGTACTACGAGCTCCCAGTATGTACTAAGAGCTCCCAGTGTGTACTAAAATCCCCCAGTATGTGCTAATAGCTCCCAGTATGTATTAAGAGCTCACAATATGTACTAAGAGCTCACAGTATGTAATAAGAGCTCATAATATGTACTAAGAGCTCATAATATGTACTAAGAGCTCATAATATGTACTAAGAGCTCCCAGTATGGAATAAGAGCTCATAATATGTACTAAGAGCTCAGTATGTACTAAGAGCTCCCAGTATGTACTAAGAGCTCCCAGTATGTACTAAGAGCTCATAATATGTACTAAGAGCTCCCAGTATGTACTAAGAGCTCATAATATGTACTAAGAGCTCAGTATGTACTAAGAGCTCCCAGTATGTACTAAGAGCTCCCAGTATGTACTAAGAGCTCCCAGTGTGTACTAAGAGCTCCCAGTATGTACTAAGAGCTCTCAGTATGTACTAAGAGCTCCCAGTATGTACTAAGAGCTCCCAGTATGTACTAAGAGCTCCCAGTATGTACTAAGAGCTCCCAGTATGTACTAAGAGCTCCCAATATGTACTAAGAGCTCCCAATATGTACTAAGAGCTCCCAATATGTACTAAGAGCTCCCAGTATGTACTAAGAGCTCCCAATATGTACGAAGAGCTCCCAGTATGTACTAAGAGCTCCCAATATGTACTAAGAGCTCCCAATATGTACTAAGAGCTCCCAATATGTACTAAGAGCTCCCAATATGTACTAAGAGCTCCCAATATGTACTAAGAGCTCCCAATATGTACTAAGAGCTCCCAGTATGTACTAAGAACTCCCAATATGTACTAAGAGCTCCCAATATGTTCTAAGAGCTCCCAATATGTACTAAAAGCTCCTAGTATGTACTAAGAGCTCCCAGTATGTACTAAGAGCTCCCAGTGTGTGCTAAAATCCCCCAGTATGTGCTAATAGCTCCCAGTATGTATTAAGAGCTCACAATATGTACTAAGAGCTCCCAGTATGTACTAAGAGCTCATAATATGTACTAAGAGCTCACAGTATGTACTAAGAGCTCATAATATGTACTAAGAGCTCAGTATGTACTAAGAGCTCCAAGTATGTACTAAGAGCTCCCAGTATGTACTAAGAGCTCCCAGTATGTACTAAGAGCTCCCAGTATGTACTAAGAGCTCCCAGTATGTACTAAGAGCTCCCAGTATGTACTTAGAGCTCACAATATGTACTAAGAGCTCCCAGTATGTACTAAGAGCTCACAATATGTACTAAGAGCTTCCAGTATGTACTAAGAGCTTCCAGTATGTACTAAAAGCTCCCAGTATGTACGAAGGTCTCCCAGTATGTACTAACTGTTCCCAGTATGTAGTAAGAGCTCCCAGTATGTACTAAGAGCTCCCAGTGTGTACTAAAAGCTCTCAGTGTCTCACACGCTCAGTATGTGACCTATCTGCAATCATTTTCTCCTTTGTCTTTATTCTGTTTATGATCTTTACCCTGCATGCAACACAATTAGCGGCAACGTGCTCCCAAGGTGCAATATCAATGCCTGGATCAATCATGTCCTGCTTACACACATCACTGCACTGTAGCAGAGGCCGCCCCCAAGATCTTTTACCTATCTGTAATTCACGAAAATGGGTGTACCATTTTTACAGCAGTTTGTGCAGTCAGAACTACTACTATATTTTATAATCCCCGTAACTTTATTCTCTTGTTTTTCTACACAGCCAGCACTGTGGCAAAGGGGTTACGAGCACAGTTCGCAACCCGCATACCACGATAGAAACACAGCTGTGGGCAATTTGGAAGCAGACCATCTTGCGCTGGTTTTCATACAGTGGCATAAGTGCCGGTTGTTCAGAAAGCAATGGCAAACTAAAAGTAAACTTTCTAAGAAACCAAAAACAGCTAAAAAATGCTGGGATTGACTATGACGTCCTTTAAAGGATGTGCAACTAACTATTTTTTTTCTACTATTGTGCAACAGGTTCTTGTGATGACAGCTTCATTGAATGTCAGAATGGAGGAGCCTGTGCTGACACAGCTGATGGCCCTACCTGTAACTGTGCTGATGGATACACTGGATCGAACTGTGAAACTGTTGATGGTACAGTCAATGTTTGTTGTACATGAGAGAAGTATCTTCATCATTAAGTTCATAGTTGTACTGTGTGGTCTTGATAAAGATGGTAGTGGTGATGATGATGATGATGATGATGATGATGATGATGATGATGATGATGATGATGATGATGATGATGATGATGATGATGATGATGATATGAAAGCGGTGGTGATGATGATGATAATTTGAAAGCAATGATGATGATGATGGTATGAAAGCAGCTGATAGTGATGATGATTATAAGACTATTGTGATGATATGAAAGCAATTGTGATGATGATATGAAAGCAGTGGTGATGACGATGATAATATGAAAGCAATTGATAGTGATAATAGTGAAGATGATGATATGAAAGCAATGGTGATGATGACATGAAAGCACATGATAGTGATAATGGTGATGTTGTTATGAAGGCAATCATGATGATATGAAAGCAGCGGTGATGATGATAATATGAAAGCACTTGATAGTAATAATGATGGAGATGATGATGATATGAAAGCACCTGATAGTGATAATGGTGATGATATGAAAGCAGTGGTGATAATGATATGAAAGCACCTGATAGTGATAATAGTGGTGATGATGATAAGAATACCCCTGATAGCGATAATGGTGAGGATGATGATGATATGAAAGCAGTGGTGGTGATGATATGAAACCAGTAGTGGTGATGATGATATGAAAGCAAAGGTGGTGATTTTATTAAAGCAATGGTGGTGATGTTATTAAAGCAATAGGTGGTGATAATATGAAAGCAATGGTGATGATGATGATGTGGGGAGGGGGGAGGGGGTTATTATAAAGATCTTGTGTGCACTCTTTCAGTGTTCTTTACAGGTTACTATTCATTTCTCTGAGGTTGTTCTTGATACCACCACTCCATCTTTTACAAGGTCTTTCCCTGGCTCTGTATCCATTACATTTCTTCAATGTGGTTCTTTGTGACAGATGGTAGCAGGGCATTCTTTTGATGTGGCCAAATCATTTAATTTGTTGCACTTTATCTTTCTATGCCCCAGAAGTGGTGTTGATTGTCTCATTACCTGATTTACCTTAGCACAACATATGTTAATTTCTCTGTCCATTCTCACCTGTTGCCACCTTTAAATGTACAAAATATTATGTATAGACACCGTGAAAGCTTCTTGATGTGTTTTCTTGTATTTTTCTCGAGTAGATGATTGCGGTGGTTGCCAACATGGTGGCATCTGCAAAATTTCAGAAATCTTCCCACCTGAGATCACAGATACAAATAAGATTCACAGGAGACAAATGTCAGACTGCATCAAGTGAGTAGACGGACGCCTGGTTAGACACTTGATGACTCATTTCCTATCTATGGATAAACATGGTTAGACACTTGATAACTCATTTCCTATCTAAGGATAGACAGTCTGTGAGAATTGCAACCCAGCATTTAGGAAACGGAGTAGGAAGTCACATCACAGGCTAGAGATTGATGGAATATTTCAGGCTGGGGATCCCATCATGTGTGAAGCACCTAGCAGAGCTCTGTAAAGATATCACTTCTTACATTACTATCTGAACTAGGCAGCCAGCATAAGGTCGCAATACAGTGGTTGCCATCTCACTGAAGAGTGCCTGGAAATGAGAACTGATCAACTAGCTAAGGAAGGAGCAACATAAGAGCAACCTGATGTACCAGTTAACACCAAAAGAAAAGAATCATCAAATCAATCAGACAGCCATCAACACCAGCAGAAGATGATTATTATTTTATGGACAGACCAGAACAAACCATTATCCTGAGAACAGGACACAATCGATTACACAACATGTACACAAAATTCAAGATTGTCAAATCAGCCATGTGCACATCTGGACTGGCGCCGCAAGCAGCAGATCACATACTCAAAGACTGTCCAAAATACGACATATCTAGGCAAACCTTCTGGCCTTGAGAAACAACAGTGGAAGATAAACTTTATGGACCACACAGTGAACTGAAAAGACAGCGAAGCTTATGTAAGAAACAAAATTACAGATATAGACAAACAATTTAAGGCAAACAAAAGAAGAAGAATAATCTCTCCTTTACCTGGTGCTGTAAGACTAAATAGAAATGGAGGAGAAGAAGAAGAAGAAGAAGAAGAAGAAGAAGAAGAAGAAGAAGAAGAAGAAGAAGAAGAAGAAGAAGAAGAAGAAGAAGAAGAAGAAGAAGAAGAAGAAGAAGAAGAAGAAGAAGAAGAAGAAGAAGAAGAAGAAGAAGAAGAAGAAGAAGAAGAAGAAGAAGGGGAGAAGAAGGATGAGGAAACTAAGCAGATAATATTTAATGTTTTCTTTCCGTGGGCTGTGAGTACACAGGTAACACTTAGACATAAATATACAACCACACCCCTCCCCTTGAGTAACTTAGAGATTAAGATGTCAGGGTGAACATTTAACATTTGAACATGTTAAAAAATTCCTTGATAGTTGGAAATCAAAAAGTGCTGGCCGAATAGGCCTCTGCTCAAACTTCATTTCAGAATTATGAAACCTACCCACAAGAATTTCTATATATCTGTATGAGTCTGCTATACGTGTTTTTGGATCCCCGCTAGTGCCGTAGAGTTTGTGCAGTACTGAGATTCTCTTTGTGCAGTCTATGGGAGGAGATTGGAAAGGATACTGGAGCACATATGTAGATATTTGTGTGCAAGGAAGACAGCACTTAACCAATATGTAAATATATATAATATCTACTTACTCATGCATCAGCAGTCTGCACAACCTGCGGGACGTCAGTGCGCTTTTGCTTAAATGATGGTTGGTTAAGGGGCTCAATCCCCTGCACCGGTCATTTGGACTTCAGTGTTGACTTCCCGATCAGAAAGCAATGGCAAACTACTGAACATAGCCTTGTCTAGAAGATCAACCTGGGGTTGGGAGTTGATGACAGCGCCCTGCAAACAACACACAACATTTTACACTCATGTATCAAGGTCTAACATAGGTACCAGAAATGCTGAGGTAAGTAATGGCGGCAGGCAAGAAACTGACCACATCACCCATCAAATACTGGTTGGTATATACAGCTATCAGGCTGACACAACATCCCAGTGTGCCACGGGGGGAGTAATGTGCTGCTTTACATTTACATTGCTTATTGTGATATACAAGGTTAACTGGTTCAGCAGTTGTTGTTGTTGCCTTCACTTAGCCTTTAAGTTTGGGGGGGGGGGGGGGGTAATTAAGTTCCAGCGCCTATGACTAGCGCCTTTCTCCTATTTCTCCATGATTCATGAGCAGTATTTTGTTCTAGGGTCAAGTAAATCCCTACCGTTTGCTAGATCTGTCGTTGGTTCCTACCTACTTAACCCTTTTATTTTGCTACAACCACCACCATTGTCACACTCACAGACAGGCACTGAACGAAAAGTAGGTTTGGACAAAACAAAAATGAGGATGGAAAATGTGAAGTAGGGGTATGTCACAGTTATGACCTAGAAGTTGTTAATATTTTAGCATTGAAAACAAAATTAAAGCAAGTTGCTAATGGAAAACTACTAAATTTATATTTTAATTGAGACAACATTTTGCAATGAGTACATTTTGGCTATATATAAGCCCATGGCAGATACAGGAAGTCGCTGAAGACAATTAATCATCCCATGGCAGTTAATATACCATGGCAGTAATCTCCATGGCAGTTAATCATCCATGGCAGTTAATTCAGTTCTGACAACCATGCTAAAGTATACTCTACCTGACATATTCCTAGGCTGTACTATTCCCTGCTCACCTGACCTGGGCAAAGGTGGAGAACGTTATGAGGTCATCATTTATCCAGATATTGAATCACCCAAGCACAGTGTATGTGTGCAGGGAGGGGTTACTGCAGAGAGTGGAGGCTTGTCCAGAGACCAGGTTAGTGCCCCTTTCACCTGTTGACTTTGCTCGAAATGTTCCCTTGTGTCCTGTGTGTGTCTTTCCTTTTGTTAAGTTTCTCAGTTGTCTGTTGTGTAATTTATTTTCAGTATCAGCTTTACAGGCCGGCTTCCTGGCCTAGAGGTTAGCGACTTTTCTTCCGTAATCTCGTATACTCTCGTAAGTAACAGCAGTGGTTCGAATCGCATCGGTAACTTACGGGGTATGTGAGCTGGGCGCTCAGAAAGCAATGGCAAACTACTGAGCATAATCTTGCCAAGAAATCAACAATCAGCTGAAAGATGCTGATGTTGACAGCGATGTCCTGTAAAGGGAAAATATGTTCTAAGAGCTCCCAATATGTACTAAAAGCTCCAGTATGTACTAAAGAGCTCCAGTATGTACTAAGAGCTCCCAGTGTGTGTAAAATCCCCCAGTATGTGCTAATAGCTCCCAGTATGTATTAAGAGCTCCAATATGTACTAAGAGCTCCCAGTAGTACTAAGAGCTCCTAATATGTACTAAGAGCTCACAATATGTACTAAGAGCTCATAATATGTACTAAGAGCTCAGTATTGTACTAAGAGCTCCAAGTATGTACTAAGAGCTCCCAGTATGTACTAAGAGACTCCCAGTATGTACTAAGAGCTCCCAGTATGTACTAAGAGCTCCCAGTATGTTACTAAGAGCTCCCAGTATGTACTAAGAGCTCACAATATGTACTAAGAGCTCCCAGTATGTACTAAGAGCTCACAATATGTAACTAAGATCTTCCATTATGTACTAAGAGCTTCCAGTATGTACTAAGATCTCCCAGTATGTGCTAAGAGCTCCCAGTATGTACTAACTGTTCCCAGTATGTAGTAAGAGCTCCCAGTATGTACTAAGAGCTCCCAGTGTGTGCTAAAAGCTCTCAGTGTCTCACACGCTCAGTATGTGACCTATCTGCAATCATTTTCTCCTTTGTCTTTATTCTGTTTATGATCTTTACCCTGCATGCAACACAATTAGCGGCAACTTGCTCCCAAGGTGCAATATCAATGCCTGGATCAATCATGTCCTGCTTACACACATCACTGCACTGTAGCAGAGGCCGCCCCCAAGATCTTTTACCTATCTGTAATTCACGAAAATGGGTGTACCATTTTTACAGCAGTTTGTGCAGTCAGAACTACTACTATATTTTATAATCCCCGTAACTTTATTCTCTTGTTTTTCTACACAGCCAGCACTGTGGCAAAGGGGTTACGAGCACAGTTAGCAATCCCGCATACCACGATAGAAACACAGCTGTGGGCAATTTGGAAGCAGACCATCTTGCGCTGGTTTTCATACAGTGGCATAAGTGCCGGTTGTTCAGAAAGCAATGGCAAACTAAAAGTAAACTTTCCAAGAAACCAAAAACAGCTAAAAAATGCTGGGATTGACTATGACGTCCTTTAAAGGATGTGCAACTAACTATTTTTTTCTACTATTGTGCAACAGGATCTTGTGATGACAGCTTCATTGAATGTCAGAATGGAGGAGCCTGTGCTGACACAGCTGATGGCCCTACCTGTAACTGTGCTGATGGATACACTGGATCGAACTGTGAAACTGTTGATGGTACAGTCAATGTTTGTTGTACATGAGAGAAGAATCTTCATCATTAAGTTCATAGTTGTACTGTGTGGTCTTGATAAAGATGGTAGTGGTGATGATGATATGAAAGCGGTGATGATGATGATGATGATGATAATTTGAAAGCAATGATGATGATGATGGTATGAAAGCACCTGATAGTGATGATGATTTTAAGACTATTGTGATGATATGAAAGCAATTGTGATGATGATATGAAAGCAGTGGTGATGATGATGATGATAATATGAAAGCACTTGATAGTGATAATGGTGAAGATGATGATGATGTGAAAGCAATGGTGATGATGATATGAAAGCAAGTGGTGATGATGATGATGATAATATGAAAGCACTTGATAGTGATAATGGTGAAGATGATGATGATATGAAAGCAATGGTGATGATGACATGAAAGCACATGTTAGTGATAATGGTGATGTTGATATAAAAGCAATCATAATGATATGAAAGCAGTGGTGATGATGGTAATATGTAGCACTTGATAGTGATAATGGTGAAGTTGATGATGATGATATGAAAGCAATGGTGATGATGATATGAAAGCACCTGATAGTGATAATAGTGGTGATGATGATAAGAATACACCTGATAGCGATAATGGTGAGGATGATGATGATATGAAAGCAGTAGTGGTGATGATGATATGAAAGCTAAGGTGGTGATTTTATTAAAGCAATGGTGGTTATGTTATGAAAGCAATGGTGGTGATAATATGAAAGTGATGATGATGATGATGTGGGGAGGGGGGGGGGGTTATTATAAAGATCTTGTATGCACTCTTTCAGTGTACTTTATAGATTGGTATTCATTTCTATGAGGTTGTTCTTGATACCACCACTCCATCTTTTACGTGGTCTTTCCCTGGCTCTGTATCCATTACATTTCTTCAATGTGGTTCTTTATGACATTGGTACCAGGGCATTGATTTGAGGTGGCCAAATCATTTAATTTGTTTGCACTTTATCTTTCTATGCTGATTGTCTGATTACCTGATTTACCTTAGCACAACATATGTCAATTTCTCTGTCCATTCTCCCCTGTTGCCACCTTTAAATGTACAAAATATTATGCATAGACACCGTGAAAGTTGCTTGATGTGTTTTCTTGTATTTTTCTCGAGTAGATGATTGCGGTGGTTGCCAAAATGGTGGCATCTGCAAAATTTCAGAAATCTTCCCACCTGAGAGCACAGATACAAACAAAACATGTGCATGCCCTGCCGGGTTCACAGGAGACAAATGTCAGACTGCATCAAGTGAGTAGACGGACGCCTGGTTAGACACTCGATAACTCATTTCCTATCTAAGGATAAACATGGTTAGACACTCAATAACTCATTTCCTATCTAAGGATAAACATGGTTAGACACTTGATAACTCATTTCCTATCTAAGGATAAACATGGTTAGACACTTGGTAACTCATTTCCTATCTAAGGATAAACATGGTTAGACACTTGATAACTCATTTCCTATCTATGGATAAACATGGTTAGACACTTGATAACTCATTTCCTATCTAAGGATAGACAGTCTGTGAGAATTGCAACCCAGCATTTAGGAAACAGAGTAGGAAGTCACATCACAGACTATAGATTGATGGAATATTTCAGGCTGGGGATCCCATCATGTGTGAAGCACCTAGCAGAGCTCTGTAAAGATATCACTTCTTACATTACTATCTGAACTAGGCAGCCAGCATAAGGTCGCAATACAGTGGATGCCATCTCACTGAAGAGTGCCTGGAAATGAGAACTGATCAACTAGCTAAGGAAGGAGCAACAGAAGAGCAACCTGATGTACCTGTTAACACCAAAAGAAAAGAATCATCTAATCAATCAGACAGCCACCAACACCAGCAGATGATGATTATTATTTTATAGGACAGACCAGAACAAACCATTATCCTGAGAACAGGACACAATCGATTACACAACAACATGTACACAAAATTCAAGATTGTCAAATCAGCCATGTACACATCTGGACTGGCGCCGCAAGCAGCAGATCACATACTCAAAGACTGTCCAAAATACGACATATCTAGGCAAACCTTCTGGCCTAGAGAAACAACAGTGGAAGATAAACTTTATGGACCACACAGTGAACTGAAAAGACAGCGAAGCTTATGTAAGAAACAAAATTACAGATATAGACAAACAATTTAAGGCGAACAAAAGAAGAAGAAGAATCTCTCCTTTACCTGGTGCTGTAAGACTAAATAAATAGGAATGGAGAAGAAGAAGAAGGGGAGAAGGAGGATGAGGAAACAAAGCAGAAAATATTTAATGTTTTCTTTCCGTAGGCTGTGAGTACACAGGTAAGACTTAGACATAAATATACAACCACACCCCTCCCCTTGAGTGACTTAGAGGTTAAGACGTCAGAGTGAACATTTAACGTTTGAACATGTTAAAAAATTCCTTGACAGTTGGAAATCAAATAGTGCTGGCCAAATAGGCCTCTGCTCAAACTTCATTTCAGAATTATGAAACCTACCCACAAGAATTTCTATATATCTGTATGAATCTGCTATACGTGTTTTTGGATCCCCGCTAGTGCCGTAGAGTTTGTGCAGTACTGAGATTCTCTTTGTGCAGTCTATGGGAGGAGATTGGAAAGGATACTGAAGCACATATGTAGATATTTGTGTGCAAGGAAGACAGCACTTTACCAATATGTAAATATATATAATATCTACTTACTCATGCATCAGCAGTCTGCACAACCTGCGGGACGTCAGTGCGCTTTTGCTTAAATGATGGTTGGTTAAGGGGCTCAATCCCCTGCACCGGTCATTTGGACTTCAGTGTTGACTTCCCGATCAGAAAGCAATGGCAAACTACTGAACATAGCCTTGTCTAGAAGATCAACCTGGGGTTGGGAGTTGATGACAGCGCCCTGCAAACAACACACAACATTTTATACTCATGTATCGAGGTCTAGCATGGGTACCAGAAAATGCTGTAGTAAGTAATGGCGGCGAGCAAGAAACTGACCACATCACCCATCAAATACTGGTTGGTATATACAGCTATCAGGCTAACACAACATCCCCAGTGTTCCACGGGGGAGTAATGTGCTGCTTTACATTTACATTGCTTTATTGTGATATGCAAGGTTAACTGGTTCAGCAGTTGTTGTTGCCTTCCACTTATGCAGTTACATAAATAAACACATGTAGTATTATTTGGTGCTCACAGAAGGAGAAGAAAGAAGTAGAGACTAGAGGACGCACAAGACAACATAAAATTTGAAAGCTACAGTTACCGACCGGAATTCGAACCTGTCACCTCCAAATGGCGACAGCGCCTCGCTGCAGGAACAAGTGTACTTCCACTGATGCCGTTAGGTGTCAGGGGGAGAGGTAATTAAGTTTCAGTGCCTGTGACTAGCGCCTTTCCTCCTATTTCCTCCATGATTCATGAGCAGTATTTTGTTCTAGGATCAAGTAAATTCCCTACCGGTTTGCTAGACCTGTCATAGGTTCCCTACCTACTTAACCCTTTTATTTTTGCTACAACCACCACCATGTCACACTCACAGACAGGCACTGAACGAAAAGTAGGTTTGGACAAAACAAAAATGAGTGATGGAAAATGTGAAGTAGGGGTGTGTCACAGTTATGACCTAAAAGTTGTTAATATTTTAGCATTAAAAACAAAATTAAAGCAAGTTGCTAATGGAAAACTAAATTTATATTTTAATTGAGACAACATTTTGCAATGAGTACATTTTGGCTATATATAAGCCCATGGCAGCTAAAGGAAGTCGCTGAAGACAATTAATCATCCCATGGCAGTTAATCATCCCATGGCAGTTAATCAGTTCTGACAACCATGCTAAAGTATACTCTACCTGACATATTCTAGGCTGTACTATTCCCTGCTCACCTGCCCTGGGCAAAGGTGGAGAACGTTATGAGGTCATCATTTATCCAGATATTGAATCACCCAAGCACATGTATGTGTGCAGGGAGGGGTTACTGCAGAGAGTGGAGGCTTGTCCAGAGACCAGGTTAGTGCCCCTTTCACCTGTTGACTTTGGTCGAAATGTTCCCTTGTGTCCTGTGTGTGTCTTTCCTTTTGTTAAGTTTCCCAGTTGTCTGTTGTGTTAATTTATTTTCAGTATCAGCTTTACAGCCGGCTTCCTGGCCTAGAGGTTAGCGACTTTTCTTCCGTAATCTCGTATACTCTCGTAAGTAACAGCAGTGGTTCGAATCGCGTCGGTAACTTACGGGGTATGTGAGCCGGCCGCTCAGAAAGCAATGGCAAACTACTGAGCGTAATCTTTCCAAGAAGTCAACAATCAGCTGAAAGATGCTGATGTTGACAGCGATGTCCTGTAAAGGATATGCAAACATTTTTTTTATCAGCTTTACAACAGTGGCAGAACACAGAAGAACAAAGGTTGCTCATTAGCAATCACCTCCTATTTTCAGTATCAGCTTTACAACAGTGATAGAACAAAGATGATTCCACTGCTGTCATTCCTAGTCTCAGTATCAGCTTTTCAACAGTTACAGTGATGGAAAAAAGATGAACAAAGATTGCTCAACAGCAATCATCCCTATTTTCAGCATCAGTTAACTTCTTCATTTGATGCCAGGTTAGCTTGTGTCCTGTTTATTAGTAGAGTGGAATCTATTGTCCAAGATATGCTGGATTGTGTGGTAGTGAAAAATGTTGTGGTCATTGCATTGCTTGGTAATGAAAAAGCTGTGGCCATTGGTAATGAAAAAGCTGTGGTCATTGGTAATGAAAAGGCTGTGGTCATTGGGGAAAGATGTGCTGATGGATACTAAGAAACTAATTTCAACAACTGGTCACAGCTTTGTAGACACAACACTGTGGTCAGTGAAACAAGAGGATGTAGACTGAAAGACTTCAGAATTGCTTGAGGTGGCGATCAATAGCATTACATAACAGAAGATGTCCCTGTGTCAGCAAGTAAACGTTTCACAGGTTCAATATCATGCACCCTCAATATGTGCCAAAGGTGTTGGTATACTTGTGTACTTGTAACACAATGATGTAACAAGACAATATCAAAAGGGTGGAAGATCAGGACTGTTTTTTGTGTGGATAAACTGCATTGTTCGCTTCAGGCTCAAAGGCTTCCAGCTCTAAATACCAGCTTAGGGCTGGTAATTTGTTCAAGATCTGTTGGTTTCAATTATAACATACACCTCACTGATCTCTCGGGTAGTGCAATTGAATACCTAGCCTGCGTGGATAAGGGCACAAAATAAGTAGTCCCATGTGCAAGTAGCGCTTCTGAGAAACCCTACAGCATTGAAAATTGCAAAGAACAGACCATAAGCTCACTGCCCTGGTATAATTGTTAGGAAAAGAAATCCTGCTCAAGGATACATAGAACCTGTTATCTTGGATGACATTTGCCTAGTAAAAGTAAACCTAAACACAAATGCATTGGGTGGCATTTCCTCGCACCAGAGTACGGCTTGTACCCTCCCAATTGCGCTTCTCTGCCTGAAGCCATTGGCACAATGTGGGGTGTTGGGTTTGGTGAGTGCCACTTAACATTTGGCGCTAACAGAAAGCAGGTAGAACCGTCTCCTGTCATATTATAGCTCAGTAATATCTGACTAAGACATCTAAGACCAAATCTTAATCATATTATATATCACACTTAGTATACTCTACTGTTTCAATCCAAGTAAACCCACCTGAATTATCCTATGGGATATTTTCACTGACATTGAGTCCCAGTTCCACCCAGCCAAAAATGGGTACCAGAAAATCTCATGGGTAGTAAAGACGTTTGGCATGATGTTGACTACATCCTCCGTTGAATGCTGATTGGTCTAAAAAGACACGTCTAGCACCATGTATTCTCAAGATAACTCATGGTGGGGAAGTGGGGACCTTTACTTGGCTAGCCAGCCATCTCATAAGGCACACTCAGTACATTCCGGTAAGGGGGTGAGTTCAGGGCCTGGGCGATACTTAAAGCATGAAGGAGAAACAAGTTAATTGCATATCCTTTGCTGGATGATGTAGTCAACCCCAGCATTGTATGACTGATTTCTTGGCAAGTTTACGTTTAGTAGTTTGCCACTGTTTTCTGAATGACCGACACTCATACCATTGTGTGAAGACTAGTGCAAGGCAGTCTGCTTCCACATTGCTCGCAGCTGGGTTTTGAATGCAGAATTGTGAATTGCGTTCGTAACCCCTTCACCACAACACTATGGAGGAAAAGCCATGCATAATGTTAATCAAATTACTGGAATAATCAGCATGGGAATTCTTTGGTGGCATTTCAAATCGGTGATGGAGCATGTGTAGGAATGTTTCGAATTCAGTGATGTCAATTGTCAAATTCATAATTCAGTAGATTCAAGTGTGTCAGCCCACACGGGTTGCTTGCATGCTTTATAGTCCAAGTGTTTCTTCAGCAAGTCCTGTTAGCGAAGTTAGTAGGGAACTTCACTGACAGTGTCATCAGCATGGTTGAATGAGGGTTTGATGTCTAGGCTCATCACCTGCAAAGTGAGTGAAAGATTGGCCACATATTCCTCTGTGCATTCGAGTCTGAAAATTTGATGGCCCTATCACATCACTGACCCATTGGGCACATTTCAAATTCAGTGTTTCTAGTCCTTGTCTTCATTGAAGGTGAAAATAATACACATGTATTTTATTGATGCTATTTTCTCTTCTCAGGTATAACATCTACACCTCTGGCTGTTTGACTCCGGAGCAGTATGAGGAAGCTAAGCAGGGATCCGGTGATCTGTTTTACCCACCAGCTTAATCGCCGCGAAGGATACAAGCATAGGAATTGCCAATTCTTTTTTATCCTCCTGGAAAGTTCATACAACTAACTTCTTTATTAGCGTCTGCATATATTTCATTGGCTCAGACTTTAATAACTCTGATTTTGCAATTATTGTAATCTGTGTTCTGTTTTTCTCTTCTTCTATTTTAAGGATTTCCGGTGTTGACTTGATGCCAGATTCTCATGAATTGTTTTCTTTGGGAGTGCTCTGTCACCAACATCCAGTGTCAAACTTCCCATGCGTTTCTTTGTTTGCTATCAAGTAAAATGTTCTTGTTAAATTGTTTAATGCTTCAACAACAACAAAAAGCTATAGAAAATCTTAATCATTCAAGGCAAATAAAGTTTATGTGAAGACATGATGCCAAATTCTTATGAATTGTTTTCTTCACAAGAGCATCACATGCAGTGTCAATTCCCATGTCATCGGATGTTATCAACTAACATTTTGGTATTTAATGTTTAAATGAAACAAGCGCAACTGGCCAATCATTAATGATAATTAAAATTTGATTGTAATCAGTGTTTATTGCCACTGTTGGCTGCGATTTCAGAATTTCAACTTTGTTTTTGTTTGTTTGAAATTAAAGTCTGGATATCACATTTTGCATTTGTCGGCTACTGATTGGTGAATTGACTGGAAGATTCATTGAATGATTGATTGGCGAATTGAATGGTGGATCGATTGATGCATTGACTGGTGGATTAATTTATTGATTGAACTGTGAATTGATTGGTGAATTGACTGATGGATTGATTGATTTATGGTTTGATTGATTGGTGAATTGACTGCTGGTTTCATTGATTAATTAGTGAATTGATTGATTGGTGAATTGAATAATTGGTCAGTTGATTGTCTGATAGATAGATTGATTGGTTGGTGGATTTAATAATTGGTGAATTGAATAATTGGTCGATTGATTGTCTGACAGATGTATTGACTCGTGAATTCATTGATTGGCAAATTGAATGGTGGATTAATTGATTGGTGAATTTATTAACTGGTGTATTGATTGACTGATGGATTGATTGGTGGATTCATTGACCTGATCAATGATATAGCATTCAAGTCACACCCACATACGACTGTCTCCCTCAACAGATGGTGGTGGAGTATGTGGATACCGCTTGTTCTAGTTCAGGGGTCACCAAACTTTTTTCACAGCGGGCCGGATAACTGAAAAAATGACGAGCCCGGGCCGCATTCTCATTCTGTACAATACTTGCGCCGGTCTCCGTGGCGAAGGTTTTACAGATGCGGTTCATAATCCCACATACCCGCGTTCGAAACAGTTGCGCGCGATTTGGCAGCTGACTGCGTTGCGCTGGCTTTTTACCCTATTGTATGGGTGCCGGTCGTTCAGAAAGCAAAGGCAAACCACTGAACGTAAACTTGCCAAGACATCAACAACAGCAAAAAAAATGCTGGTGTTGACTGCAAACGTCCTGTAAAGGATATGCGACTAAGTTTAACAATACTTGCAAGCCAGAACAAAAGCTCTGGGGAAAAAAAGACGAAAAACTTAAGTTAATCATCATGGGTGAGTGGCGTGCAGTGCACAAAAAACAAAGACAGCCAACATATTTATTTACTTAAAAAAGATCAGTTCAAAGATATGTGTCAATTGTTGGAAAGATTATATAACAAGCTATTTTTATTTAGAAATATGAAGAGATAAAAGTAGTCCGTAGTAGATACTGTTGTTGCATGTTAAGTTTGAGGCCTTCACATACTCTCAGCAATGACATGATTATGGGCGCCCAGTTTTCTTTCTCGTAGCCTTTACTTAAAAGTCAGTCCTCAGAAGATTCTGAAAGTAGCAAATTTAGAAGAATGTTATTTTCCTTTAAAAAAAAAAAAAAAAAAAAAAACATCGTGCTCCAGGTGGGGATTGAACTCAAAACTCCGTAGGAACTGCAGATGGGGTAACAACTCCTAGCTTTTCACATATTCTAAGTCAGGCGCATGAAGCAGGGTGGCCAGGTCGCTTCCTCGTCGCCTTCCAGACAATTTTCAAGTCCCATCTCATCTCATCATGTTCCCCTTATACCTTGCGGTGTCGAGGTGAAGTATAAACCGGGAGAGTGCCCGCTTATGGGCTTCATGTATCGATATTTCCATGGACTGTTAATCCCTGTGTCCATCATTTACGTGGTCAGCCTCTTCCTCTGCTTCCCTCTGGTCTGTACATCATTGCTTGTTGGGGTATACTATTAGTTGGTAACCTGCTTGCATGGCCAAACCATTTGACTTGCTGCCTTCTAATAAAAATGCAAGTCGCAATACTAGCGTGGTAGAATGAATCAGAACGCTTGCTCTTAGACTCCCGGTGAGCTGATGGTTAAGTAGCGGAGTCTACCCCTATACCGGTCAGTTGGAATAAAATGTTGACTTCCCATCCTTGACTTGGGGAGTAAATTACAAGTATCTCAAAAGTCAGAGTGGGTTCGGTTCGCCTGATGGCGAGTGACACAGCAAAAATTTAGTCCACAAGGACTATGTTCGAGTTAAAAAGCGAGCGAACAAAAAAGAATTACAAATATATTATTAATTAAAATAAATTTTTAAAAACCCCGCAAATACATCCTCCAGGTGAGGATTGAGCTCACAACCTACGCATTTCTTATCCCGTGTTACACACTGGGAAGGTACTGTCTATAAGTAAGGCGCGCTATCCGATTGTGCCACTGGAGCCCTGAAATACAATACGTACTTTTTGAATATGACAAATTCAATCCAATCCAATCTATCAGTTCAGTCAGTTATCAGTTGGGGTATCTTCGTTGCACTCCGGACATGTCCATAGGTGCTCAGATCCTCCCCCCAGCATATGCATCAGCGTCCGGTGGCTAATAGTGCCAGTTCTGTGTTGGTTGACGAGGCGCTTTGTTTTCCCGATGTACCTCTCGCGTCTGGCTGTGCCGATTCTTACTCCCAGGTCTTTCATCCTGGAGAGCGATGTGGAATCACTGGCGTCAAAATCCTCTGTTCTCGCCATATCTTTAAGGGCGTTAATAACATCCGCACGATCCATGGGCTGGCCATCTACAGGGGGTGCAGAGCCAGCCAATTTATCAGCTCGTTCATTTCCCTCGACTCCCGCATGTCCCGGGACGAAGATGAAGGTGACTTTGCGGACAGCAGACTTCCGCAGCGACTCAGTCCACTGTCTACGTACAGATCCGGCTTCGACCTTCTGAATCATGCTCATTGAATCACTTAGTACACACACGTTGGTATAATGCTGTGATTCCAGCCATATGAAAGCCTGTGTAACTGCCATCACCTCCATCGTCATGCTGCTCGTGGTCATAGAGTGGGCACCACTGGATTCTTGAACGGTTCGGCCCGCTGAACGGGCTGTAAATGCCCACGCACTTCTCTGCTGCTTTACAACAGATCCATCTGTATAGATGAGCACTTCGGGGCTATCTGAGTGATCATAGATGAGCGCGTTAACCTCTGCATTGACAGCGGCAGGGTTCTGCTCTCTGCACCGTCTGTCGAGTGTGATAATGCAGGAGAAGGTACACTTAAAAGCTGGAGGCACCGGCACCCATTCCTTGCCGGGGTTGATACTGGTTAGACTGCAAACCTGTCAGACGACATCTTCCGCCCGACCCATCCATGATTTGCCCCTCTTTAGCCTGTCACCCTTTTCTCTGAATACAGCGTCATGCAGAGGGTGCTGCTCATCTGCACTTATTTTTAAGTATGCACGAGCTCTCCAGATCTTGATCCTGTGTTCCATTGTCGGGAAGTCAAGGAGGTATCTCATTGCTACACAGCTGGTGTCTCTCGTGCAGCCCAAAATGATGCGCATGGCTTCGTTTTGTACCTTTTCAAGTCTTCCAATCTGTGTAGGGCTGACAGTGAGGATGGCCAGGGCATACTCGATGCGTGAAAGCACAAGTCCTTGGAACAGAAGTAATAGCAGTCTTTGCTCGATATTGGCAGTCGCCATGACTCTCATTGCTGCCAAACCTTTTCGAGCCTTCGTTATGACATAATCGACATGATCTCTGAAGGACAGGCTACGATCAAGCCTCACGCCAAGATATGTCATTGACTGGGTTCTACTCAGAATGCTCCCATCCATTCCTCCTGCCGGCAGGTCTGTTTTCACAATATGGTTGTTTAGTGAGAACCATGTAACCGTTGCCTTTGCAGGGTTGACAAGGGCGTCGGCATCAGCATACCATGAGGAAATTCGATCTAGTTCGCCCTGCATATGGTTGGCAACCGCCTGTCTATCTTTGGTACGAATACCCCCTTTCAGCCTTCGAGTTTTCGACGTGGCTATAATTGGGGTATTTATGGTGTAGCTTGTAGTTTGTCTTTCATACATTGGGCTGCTTGTTGTCAGCTTCTGATGGGTTGATTGTGTTAATTCCATTCTTAGGTTGTTCATGTCTGGCCAGAGTTGCGAACTTGTTGATGCCTGGAGTAATTGTGTACCCACCCCGTCATATGGTGCTGTTCCCTTCAGGGTGCTTTACCAGTTGTCTCTCCTGGTGTTCCTTCTATTTCCCTGTCTTGGGTTGCCTTCGAATCGCCAGTTCGATCTTGGTGGGGAGCGATATCGTCCCATGGCCTCCCTATTCATTCGGTCTTGGTCTGAGTAGCCATATGACAAATGATAATAACCTGGTATCATTTGGTATTGAATGAAATGTCAACAACGTGGATGAGACAGCAGAGAAACAACAAACACTCCGGATGAACGAAGAAGAAGAAGAAGAAGAAGAAGTAGATGAAGGAGAGGGGGAAAGGAGAACAAGAAGACGGAGAAGTAGAAGGTGATAAAGACGAAGAAGAAGAGTAGAAGAAGATGATGATAAAGAAGAAGGGACGCAAAGGTGTTTCCAAGGCACCAAGGCCGGGTTATATACTGGCCAAGACCTATTGACGCGTCCTCGTGGAGTGTCCTGGGCAACAGGTCCCTTCGGGGTCCTGGCTAAAGTCAGTAAGATCGCCGATTCCCCCGAAGTCGGAGAGTGTCTGCCTGTACGGCGAGGAACCACCAGTCTGCACACCAATAAGCCAGACATGGGACAACGGATACTCACGCAAACCTCAGGTCCTGTATGACATCACACTGATGTTGGACAACAGGATGCCTTCATCCGACATACAGGACTTCGCGCTGGAGCTCAAGCCAACTAACACAAGCAAGCAAGCATAAAGAAGAAGAAGCAACAAACACACACCGATACAACTACATGAATAACCCTACATGAAAATATGTGTGTGTGTGTGTGTGTGTGTGTGTGTGTGTGTGTGTGTGTGTATATATATATATATATATATATATATATATATATATATATATATATATATATATATATATATATATATATATATATATATATATATATATATCAGGAAAGAGCAGCACAACTAATGACTAATGGGCCAGAAAGCTCGTTGTTTGATTGGTAGTTGGTCGCTGAGCTTTGATGAATTTACCGGGATATCTGAGCGCCCATTGAAGTGCCAGGAGTGTAATGATGGCATTTGCACAGAACTTCATCTTTGTCGTTCACCCCATCACTGCCGCCACCACCACCAGTACCAAGACTTTCTGCTCTTTCTTCTTCTCCCCCCCCCCCCCAATCCATCTCTTGCTCTCGTAGCAGACAGATTACCTTCGATGCTGGGTCATTGTTGGTAGATGATGGTGTTTCGTTCTAACGAGATGGTCAAACTTAACCCATTTGATCTTCTGTCTTTCAATATATGTGGTACAAAGCTTTGATCCCACTGTCTGTCGGTAACATCATTTCTTACTCAATCTTGGATAGTTGTCAGCGCTACTGAAGCATCTCATCTCACAGGTGTTGATTTTACATAAGTGTTATTTAGGATAATGTCTAAGTTTGACAATGATAGCATAGGGTTGGTGTTAAAATGCTATTTATTATTTGTCGTTTTGCGGACATAGGTGTATTTGGATGTTTCAATATGAGTGATAGTTGATAGAAAGCACACTTGCTTTTTGACATCTGATTTTCATTTCTCTGTCTGTTCTATCAACTTCTGTGATCATTTTTTTGTGTGTGGGGGGGGGGGGGGGGGTTTGCATATCCCTTGCAGGACAGTTGCAGTCAACACCGGATGTTTTTCAGCTGATGTTGATGTACTAGGCAAATTTTGCGTTCAGTAGTTTGTCATTTCTTTCTGAACGACCGGCTCCCATACCAACACGTTATAACACAACGCGACACGGTCTGCGGCTGCTTTTCGAACGCCTGCTAAGCGGCTCACGAAACGCGTTCGCAAGACTTTGGCCACGGAGACGGTGATCATACCTGTGATCATACTTCCAAGATATTTGAATTATTTAACATGTTTCAGAGATGTGTTGTGTGTTGAACGCGGGTAAACGAGATCTCGAACTGCGTCCGTAAAATCCTTCTCCAAGGAGCTGGCCAAGGAAAACAAAACCCAAATAAATTTGTGCTAGGGACATAACAACATAATATTATTAAAGGGACGTTATTCGAATATAAAAATTATTTTATTCTTTATTAAGGAAACATCACATACGCAATTAATTTATTCAAAATTTAAGATTTTAAATACGAAAAGACAATTTTATTAAGACTAGCCATAAGATGTTAAGAAATACTTTAAGAGTAAATAATAATTTTCCATTATATTTTTAACTTCAAAATTTTCTAATCTACTTTACATTTCGCAATTTAATTATATATAGTGCTTCATAACATATCGCTATTAATATTATTTGACCCTGGTTTCTCTTCACAACGTGTATGTGGTAGCTGGAGTATTTTCACGTATTCTTTACTTGCATCAGGGTGACCAGATCGCCGTGATCAAAAGAAGCCAAGTTACGAAATAAAAAAAGCCAAAATAAAACCAAACACTGTCCAGTACAAAATGAAAAAGCCAAGAAAAAAGCCAAACATTGCCTAGTAAAAAGATATATTAAAAATATACTTATATCACATGAAGACCTCTTCTTCAAATAAGTATTCCTCTTCATTGTTGAAATTCAGTACAGGATTCATTAGAATATACTATTCCAGCTTTGAAATCATTCAACATTTTGGATGAAGGTACAAATTCATTTCAGCACTTGTTTGAAGATAATGGTTCTGCTCTAATTCTAATAATTGCTTCTAAGAGAGACAGCTGAAGTCTATTCCTTGCTTTGGTTTTTATGCATGTTAAAAGAGAGAACATCCTCTCCACTGCGGTATTGCTAATAAGTGTTATTAAGCAAGTAAGAACAAAAGAAGCAAGCTCTTTAAATTGGGGATGTTTCATGACTCCATGCCAGAACTGCTCTGCATTTTTAGGCAGTCCATTTTCTTTAAATTATTCTTCTTCCTTCCAATCTATAAAATTTTCTGTATTGTTCTTCAATAATAGTGTGGTTTTCTTCAGCCAAATTCAAAAAGGGCAATTTCGACGCTTATAATGCAAAAATAGTTCTTCATGTAATTCGTGAGGATCTGCCTTACTTTTCTGAAAAAAAGGCTATTTAACCTTTCGAATTCCTGCACAATAGGGGTTGCGAAATGAAAATAAAGGTAGTTTCTTTAATCTAGAAGCATTTCCTTTATAAGTCGTGACTTAAATTTAGTGTAATAATTTGCTAATTCAGCAGAAATAAAATAAGCCTTGAGTTCTTCCCAATTTATTAGAATGTTGAACATTACTTTTCCCCGGACAAGCCAGCGAATAGAAGAAATTTTCTCAAAGGAAGTGATGCAGTTCTAGCTTGCTGAAATTCTGTCGATGAGTTCATAATTTTGAATAAATCTTTAAATGCTTCTCGTCTTAGATTGCTATGTCTAAACCAATTTGGTATTTCTATCAGCAAAAATCCAATGTTTGAAGGTAGTTTTGACACTGCATATTTGATGCACAATGCTAATGAATGGCAAACACACTTATACTGAACACATGAAGGAGATACATCTGTCATTCTGGACCAAACTGAATTGTTGCATCCAACCAAACTGGAAGCACCATCGGATGCAAAACCAATGCAATTTTTTAATGATTGATTACATTTTTCAATTTCATCCTAATTTTCAGCTAATTTAACTTTGTCATCACTTTTCTTGCTTATTGTCACCACTGAAAGTGTTTTTTGTGAAGAAGATGGCGCGCTCCGCTTGTGTTTTTCTGTTGTTGCATGATTTGCGAGATTTGAAAATCTTGGAACAATATTACAATGGCACAGTTTGCAATATGCCTGTTCAGAACCGTCAGTGGATTTCTTGAGTCACACAAATGTCTTTTCCCATTGATCATTATATTTCCGATTAGTATCATAAGATGGTTTCCACTTTGGCACGATAATAGGTTCAGTCAATAATATTCATAAGAAATACTTGCGAGTTGCGACTCGCGATTGCTATGAAGGTATAATTAATTTGAAAACTTAACTACTAAACAGTAAGCTGCGCAGTGCTTCAGTGCGCATAGAACATGGCCAGATAAGCTTATCATTTTGCATTTGTTTTTGCTTAAAAATAGTAACACAAGACAACAAGTAACTTGAAAAATTCAAAAAAGAGGCATATACCATTACAAATTGCAAGAAAGCCAAAAAGCCAAACGGATTTTCTGACGCCAAACCTGTTTTTAAAAAGCCAAATTTGCCAAATTTGGCTTTAAAAAGCCAATCTGGTCACCCTGGCTTGCATTACTAGTAAGAACAAAATTCCAGCTAGCATGATAATATCTACTACTAACAGTAGCGTATTGACGTCCATGTTTTGTTCTTCCTCCATAACAACTGGAAACCAGCAAAGAAGTCTGCTGCATCCAGCACAAAGACCATTCAGATTTTAGATCTTGCTGTGGCAGTAGGATGTCCGAGCATCACAGAGAGAGCGCCCACGCTTGGTATCACTACACCTGCAGGATCCCTTCTAGGAAAAAGTCTTTGGGTTTGGCCTTAAAACAATTTTGACTCAAACAACTCTCTCCATACTGAACCATCATCGTTCTATAGATTCCTGAAGGTTTCACACCCTCTGACCACAAAAAAGGAACAATGCCATGTTCTTCCACTGTGCAAGTCAATATTCTGTCAGCCATTGAATAAACATCATGATTGAAAAAAAAAAAATGTCGTAGCTGGAGTAAGATGGAGTCGTACTTACGGCTACCCAGGCAATGTTTCTGGATCACATATTTGATAAGCACTACTCTACATCATTTGAAAACAATATTTTCTTTTGAGGACGGGGTAATGAAACATGCCTGGGTTCACTAACATTAAGGTGATTGATCTTAGTAGCAATGCTAGTACATAAACAAGTGACCGGGCATGAGAAATAATAGACGAAAGTTGGAGACAGTGAGTTAAGGGTGTGAAGGGGTTTTCAGCCCGCTAGTGTGGATGGGGAGAGAGACAGTTTAGGCTGAGCGAGGGGTGTTGGGTGAAGTTAGGGGACTGAAGGGAGTTGAAGCGGAGATCCCGAGAGGGTCGGATGGACAGTTGAGTTTTGGGGACCCGACAGTGAGGTCGGCGGTCTGAAAAAGGTTGAATAGTGACGGAGTTGGGTGTTTTTCTAGATATAGTGAGTTGATGTTTAGACCCAGAGTGGGTTGGATCGAGTGAGTTCAGACCAAGAGAGTGGCTGATTAATTGTTGTGGTGGATTAGATTAAAAAAGACCCGAGAGGGTCGGATGGACAGTTGAGTTTTGGGGACCCGACAGTGAGGTCGGCGGTCTGAAAAAGGTTGAATAGTGACGGAGTTGGGTGTTTTTCTAGATATAGTGAGTTGATGTTTAGACCCAGAGTGGGTTGGATCGAGTGAGTTCAGACCAAGAGAGTGGCTGATTAATTGTTGTGGTGGATTAGATTAAAAAAAGGCCTCGAGAGGCAGTGTTATTTGAGTTTTAGATTGTGATGAAGATATTCTGGAAATACTGTTCCTGGATTTATATGTTACGTGTGTCCATGTTCATTCGTCATTAAAAGGAATTGATGTGCAAAAAAAAAAAAAAATCTTTTTTTTATTGTGCCTGTCGCTTAAGTGTTGCCGGTCCCTGTTATATCTGATGATTCAGGACCAGGTGTAATCTTCCTCATGTCTCGTTATTGACTTAGAGATTTCAATCCCGGCGAAGGAATCTACTGACTATCTCCAGAAATGATAACATGAATACAGACAGTTTGAAACAAGAAACATAATTATGTTCAACCGTTTCTTATATTACAACAAAAATGGCAGCGGAAATTAAAATAATGAGTATTAACATTCCAGGTATAAGATCCAAAATTCATTATCTTATACCACACATACACAAATATAAACCTGATTTTATAATCATACAGGAAACTAACGTTAACACCGACGAACACGCATCATATATCACAACATGCTTAGGTCTAAGACACTCATGTTTTAGTCTTAGTACTCAACATATCGGATTGGGTACAGACATCGGACAGGTGGCAGATTATAGAGAAGGACATGGACTGCCAGGGTAGGATAGCTATAGTACAGGTGGGAAATAACATAAATAAATACACAATTGTCAACATACACGCACAGCCTGACTACAGAAATCAGCCGCTCTTCTACCAAACACTGGAAAATTTATTATCACGCTCATATCGGGGTGACAACATCATTTTAGGGGGTGATTTTAATTGCGTACTTTCGGCGTACGACCTTATAAATGGAGATGTAAGAATGCAAATTAGAAACACAAAGGGGGAGGAGGAACATCAATTAGACACATTGCAAACAATTTTAGATATCCATGGCTAACAGACGCATACAGGCACATGCATCAGCATGGAATAGATACAACACTCACAAACAATGTGTATAACAGAGCAGCGCGATTAGATAGAATTTATGCGCCCATAACACATCATATAACACAAGTCAAGCATTTACAGGAGACATGGAACTTCACAGACCATAAGGCTGTAGTTGCAACAATAAACATAGTATAAGCAACACCACATCTTAGAAGATCTCCCCATTGGAAACTTAACAGCACACTTTTACAAAATCAGGACTATGTAACAAAACTGATCCGCACATACACAAGCGATATACCAGACGGTAATGAGCGAGAACTCTGGGAAACACTTAAACAAACTATACGAGAGAGAACACAAACACTAGCAGCAGTAATACACAAGCAAAAACTACAACAACAAAAAGTATTGGAAAATGCAATTAAGCTCTTACTACAGACAGACAAAAATTCACCACACATCATAGCATTACAGGAAGAATTAGATCTCCACAGACATCGATTTCAGGGGGCTTTACTGCGAACAAAGTTACAAACTATAACACGAGAGATACCGAGTAAACAATACCTAGCTTTAGAACAAAACATACAGCGCAGCGGACAGATAGGCCAGATAATTGACAGGGAAGGAAATATACAAGTCGAGCCACAACCAATAGCCTTAGCCTTTGAAGATTATTAAAAGAACCTTTACACAGAGGAAAACACACAGGCGCACGTGCAAGAAAACTTTATGAAATTCACAAAAGAACTCACAGAGGAACAGAAACTAACACTAGATACTGAATTAACACTAACAGATATAACACAAGCGGTTCACGGAATGCAGAAGGGCAAATCTCCTGGCCCTGAAGGTATTACCGCTGAATTCTATCAGTTTTTCTTTCCTCTTCTAGGTCCATTTTTACTATCAGTATTCTCTGAATCTTTCCACAAACATGAACTCCCGTCCAGTTTCAACACGTCTTACATCACTCTTATTCCGAAGGAAAACACCGACAAGACACTTTTAAAGAGCTACAGACCGATCTCGCTTTTAAATGTAGACTACAAGATTTTAACAAAGGCTTTGACGAATAAATTGAAACCAGTAATGGCATCTCTCATTCATGAAGACCATCAATGTAGTTTTAAACACCGGAATATCCAGCAACACACACACTTCATAAGGGACATCATCAACTACACACATCTGAAAAACTGTCAGTCCTCAATTCTCTCTTTAGATCAAGAAAAAGCATTCGACAGAATATCCTAATCATACCTCCCAAAATTCTCTCACACTGCAACGTGGGAAATTATTTTCGGACATGGGTCAAAATTTTATATTTGAAACCGGAAAGTCGGATTCTATTAAACCATACCCTAACCAATTCTTTCAGGTTGACTAGGTCAGTGAGACAGGGATGTCCCTTGTCCCCATTACTATACGTTGTCGCTCTAGAGCCACTTCTAGAAAAGATACGACAGGACGACAATGTCAGGGGTACGTTCATACCAGGGAAGGGTGAACAAAAGCTGCGTGCTTATACGGACGATACCATTTTCTTTCCGACAACTGAAAAATCTGTAGGGATCATGTTGGAAACGTTCTCGTTTTTTTTGGCAAAGGGAGTGGGGTAAAATTAAACGTCCAAACATCTACTATAGTGGGCTTGGGCAAATGGAAAAATAAGGCGGATTTTCCATTTGACTTAACATCAAACAATCTTATAAAAGTGTACGGAATAGTCTTCCCATGTCAACCAAATCAGACACACAAAGACACATGGCAAAATCTAGAGAAGAAAATAACAGATATGTTACAGAGGTACAAATACAAAACAACTACCATATTTGGTAGAAGTACTATTGTTAATACATATATAATTCCAAAAAAAAATAACTATATCTGTGCACAGTCCTAGATCTCTTACGTCAGACTGTCACAAACATAAACAAAGATATTAGACGCTTTGTGTTTGGCAGCACCATCTACAGTATCAAACATACTACACTCATGCAAGACAAAAAAGATGGAGGTATCGCCATCCAAGACATAACAACCAAAATACAAGCACTTAGGATCAAACACATAAGCGAAATCCTACAACACCCAGAAAAACACCCTTTAGCACACTATTACATTGGAATTAGGCTATCTTATTTAAAACCTGTTAGGTATACATCCTCACATTACTTTGGCACTCTCCCAACATTTTACAAAACATGTATTTCAGCCATTAAAGGACACGAAAAATTACTACACAAGAAAACACATACAATATACAAGCATTTAGTTAAACTACAAGCAACTCCAGTACACCTCAGAATTAAAAGAGGACATAGATATTTCATAAAAGATTATACCGAAACTTTCTCTAATATTCACAACAAGCAGATTACCCCAAAAGCAAAGAAATTACATATAGGCTTGTTTACAGCATGACCCCAACAACAGATAGAACAGCAAAAATAACTAAACAAATACTACAGTGTCAGCTTTGTAGACGGACAGTCCAAGAATCAGAAGAGCACATCTATTACGGATGCAACACAATCATGCCAACAATAAATCTCCTACAAAACATCCTAACACTCAAACGAAACAAAGAACAGATGTTTACAAAGCAATCATGATAAATTCCATTCCTAAATCCACACAAGACATCCACACTAAGCTACTTGTTCTTTTGGCAGAGTACAGAAATCGTATATGGACATTAAGAAACAAAGCATTATACAATTACAGAACAATCAACAAAGAAATTGTCCAACAACTTTATCAACAAAAAGTCTCAAACATTCTAACCTTAGCCCCACAAGCGCAAATCCCGTAAGAGTTTTGCCAGAAGACAGCACATATTACAGAAGAAGCAAATAACTGTTTTAAACAAAGGATACCACAACTGTAAATGTGTTTATTGACGGTATTAATAATCTTAAAATTATTATTATTATTATTATTATTATTATTATTATTACGTTTATTACTACTGCTATCATTATTATTAATTTTCCCATTACTATATTTGAATGTGCTACATGAAATATACTGTGGATGTGTGCCTGTGTCGTGGGCAGTAACATGTGTATGCGTCTGGGTGTGGATGCAGGTGTGTATATGTGTGTGGTCATGTATTTGCACGCGCATGTGTACGAGTGTGTGTTTGTGTCTGTGTGCGTGTGTAGCAGCCTTTAAACCAAGACGATATCTCAAGTATTAAAATGATGTTGTATGGAAATGATATTATTGAAAAAAAAATATATGCACTACCATGTATAATCACATTAAATAAGCCCTTTAAGTACCCTAAGCTAAAGTGGCTTGTAGTGGTAAGATTTGAAGTCCTTCACATTGTATCTGAAACCCAGTCACTATCACAGCTTTGAACCAATTACCTCCCTGGGGACAGGCCATGGACTCTAATTGCTAGTTATAAATCCCTGATTCTTGTCCCCCAAACAAAAGGGGTCATGGACATTTACAGGACACTAGAGCGTCATCCTATAATTTACATCAGGCCAACAACACCAACAATGTGAACCTTCACCTCGGTAGCTAAATGACCCAGAAATTACAAAGAAGCCACATTTTAATGGGAATGATAATTTATAGTTCATTGCCCAAGCTCACGGCTTTCAATGTACTGCTGTCTCCAGAAAGCATGAGATAGATCAAGATAAAATGTGTGTGTGTGTGTGTGTGTGTGTGTGTGTGTGTGTGAGAGAGAGAGAGAGAGAGAGAGAGAGAGAGAGAGAGAGAGAGAGAGAGAGAGAGAGAAGAGGGAGAGATGGACAGGTGTTACACACATTCCGCTTGTGTAAGTGGAAATGTGTGTTTACATGCACAATGCCATAAATGTTATATTATCATACCTATATATATATATAATATGTATGTATTTGTTTTATTCACACATGTGACACCTAACACTAACAAACGGCAACGCTCTGTAATATACACAAACAAAAGGGACACACATTACACCTTGTAAATATACATTGCTTTGTATGTAATAAACGTTTTAAAAAAAAGCAAGAGACGTATCCAAAACATTAAGTTGAGGCGTGTGTGCATAACAAAGGCATTTTTGTTTACATACCCTTATTTAATACATTCGTACTGGCTTGCATTCACTTTTCACTCGTTCATTCACACTGCATGTATATTTAACATTTTTTATCTTGTTAAGATCGCCACACTATTAAGTTAAGGTGAAAAAGGTGCAAAATTTGTAATTTAAATGTTTTAAGCAAGTGAATGTCTCAACGCATACGAAAATCTGGAGGTGAAAAAGATTATTAGCTTATATTTTACATGTTTGAATCAAATGAATGTCTTAATACAACAGAAAATGCAATTGAACAACAACAACAACAACAACAAATGCTTATGTTGTAAGATTTCCTTGCTTTCATATCTCTTAATTACTTCTATATATACACTGGATTTAGATAATCATAGTATTCATGTTATGAATAGAAACACTGATCTAATAGTTATGATTTGTTATGTTATGATTTGGAAAAAAATATTACCATTAATAAAGATATGACTGCCACACACACACACAAAACTCTTTAATTTATTGTGCCTGTCGCTTAAGTATTAGCAGTCCCTGTTATATCTGATCATCCAGGACCAGGTTGAACTGTACTGGGGTCAAGGGAAAAATAGGACCTTGAACTCGATGAAAAGCTGCCAGATGGTGGAAGCCATGAAGACGCTGTTTCATAGCTTTCCTGTCTCCTCCTCCTCTGTTTCTTTTCTCCCGTCCTCAATGTCTTGGCCTTGCCGACCTTCTTGGCCCATTTGATGATGTCCTTTGGTGGCATAATGTCGTCTTCTAATCGTATACTAATGTTAGTTAAGACGACTAAAGTTTCTCGATTAAAAATGGAACACGATGATCAAGGAGAAAAAAGTTAAAATTAAAAGCTCATTAGTCTATGAGCCCCGACATCCATCACTATAATCTTGCATCACCACCAGACTATAATCTTGTAGCACTGTTATATGAATAGACGTTAATAAAAGATTCTTTGCCGCACAAAAAAAAAAAACAAACATTTTGACTGAGTTGGAAAGACCAAAGTTGTTTTAACAAAATTTCACGTGGAAATTTACTTTCATTTACATCGGAGTTTGTGGTTATATTCTTTGGATTTGATATTCTGGACATTTCTCTGGGATTATTACCGGAAACAGCAAATTTCAAGATGTATTCAAATATCACTGAATTCGCGGTCCCGACAAACGACTATGAATTTCAGCAACTTCATCAGCCGGGAACGATAGTGTGTTCTATCACTGGTCCAGGGGCCGCTGCTAAAGCAACACCCGCACTAATCATGAGTGCCCTAACTAGTCCAGGAGGTGTACCTTTTGGGGGAATCGTCGACCTGCATAGGTTCGAGGTTCCCACTGGGTGGTACTTTCACCTGTCAGCAGAGGCTCAGAAAGTCGTGTATGAAAAGTTACACGGCAAAAAGTTTTCTCTACCAAACCTAGGAATAGACATATCACTAGAGCACCTGGAGAAAGAAAGAGACAGGCTGACCATCCACTGGCTGCCTGTCACAATTGCTCCACAAGGAGTTAAAATACTGGTGCACATTATTATAGGAGACGACAAGGCTGAGGTGTTTAGGATAAAGAATGGGGCTGACAAGTGGGAAGCGCTTTGCAATCAAAAAAAAAGGAAGTCCCCCATTATATACGGATCTACACTCCTGGAATTACGAACAATAATCACAGAGTGTTGATCACGATGCCGGGGAGAAAGACCAATTGTCCAGCGTGTGTCCAAGACAACCACTGGGCAAATAAATGTCCTACTCGACGACAGTCGATGACACCAACAGCAGCAGCAGCAGTCGGTGTACAAAGCCAGAAGATTTCCCACCACTCGAAAGAGAAACTCCTCCACAGGGAAAGATTGAACTGACACAAACTTTCAATAATCAAATCAACATACAAGAAGACAGGAACACACAAGAAAATAAAACACGAGAAAACAATCCAAAGAATGAAGACTGACGGTATTCAAATCGTCAGCAAACCAATGAAGTGAAAATGGGCTAATAAAAGACTACTGCAGTCAAAATATAGCTATGACACAGAAACAGACGACTTATCACTGTCAAAGAAAGAAAAAGTCAAAGCCACTATAGGCAAGACGACGGAAACTGAACAAGAACAACAAGAAGAGACACAAGTACAAGACGAAGATGACACATACAGCATACCAGACACTTTCTTTGTAGACACCGACACAAGTGATAAGAACGAGGATCAAGATGATCCTCTCACACAAACTTTTGCTACTAAAGACTTGCTCGCCTAGATGTTCCCATCATGGATAACAACTGCGTGTGAATCAATATAGTTATTATATCTTATTTATCTGTTTTTACTTAAATTACAATGACTAGTGATATAATTATTACCTTAAACATGTTTGGTATACGTACAAAATTACAACACATTATCGCACTAATAAACAAACACAAACCAGATTTTATACTACTACAAGAAACAAATATATGTTCAAAAAGTTTTGCACACAATATCACCACACAGCAAGGCCTCAAACATTCATGCTTTAGTTTAGGCATCCACAAAATTGGGTCAGGAACAGCTATTCTGCAGACATCAGACAGGTGGGATATAATTAGAACACACACGGATAACTAGGGACGAATCTCCATAATACAGGTAGAAAACACTATACATGCATACACCATAGTTAACATACATGCACCACCAAATTACAATCATCAACCAAATTTTTAACAAACATTAGACACCCTACTTATACAACATATAGAAGGCGAAATGTTATCCTTGCAGGGGATTTCAAATTGTGTACTCTCAGATTTGAATATCGTAGGGGGAGGCAAAGCAGGAATCAAAACACAATTAAGGAGAAGTGACAGGAATGGAATACATCAACTGGATATACTACAGAATACCTTCGACACACACAATTTAGTAGACGCTTTCAGATACAGACACCCTAATAACATTGCAACAACACACAAAAATAGGGCTTACAATAGATCAGCCAGACTAGATAGAATATACACACCTTCAACACACAACATAATACACACAAAATATATACAAGAAACATTACAATACACAGATCACAAAGCAGTACTAGCACATATCACTACAGACATTACAAATGCAAGGCCATCAAAACTATTACCACATTGGGAATTCAACAACACACTACTCCAAATCACGGGTTATGTACAACACACGACACACCTTATTCTAACATACGCTAAAAGTGCACCCACCGACAACATAAAACACATTTGGGATCTACTAAAGAATACAATACGTTATAGAACACAACAATTAGCATCCATCATACACAAAGACAGACTACAACAAGAACATATCATACAAACAGCAATACAGCTCACAAAACAGACTGACAGGAATGCACTACACTTACACACACTAGAATCACAATTAAAGCAACACAAGCAACACAAATTCCGTGGTGCACTCCTTCGAACTAAACTTATTACCATATCAGAAGAAAATTCCAGCAAACAACTCCTGGCAGTAGAACAAAACATTCAACGTAACAGACAAATAGGGGCGATAATAGACATGCAAGGAAACACACAAACAGAGGAAACACATATACTAGAAATATTCCAACAGTACTAAACTGGCCTATATACAGCAGAACCAGCCAACACACAATCACAAAATAGGTTCTTACAATACACAAATAAACTGTCTGACACAGATAGGGACACACTAGACACAGAGCTTACATTAGCAGACATAACACATGCACTCAATAAAATGCAAAATGATAAAACACCTGGACCAGATGGACTAACTGAAGAATTCTACCAACACTTCTTTTCTATCCTAGGCAATTTCCTTCTAAACGTCTACCAAGAAGCTTTTCACAAACAAGAACTCCCAAACACTTGCAACATGTCATATATAACACTCATACCTAAAGACAACACAGACAAATCACAGCTGAAAAACTATAGACCCATCTCATTATTAAACATAGACCACAAAATTCTAGCAAAATCATTTGCAAACAAAATAACAAATTTCATGCCATCACTCATACATCCAGACCAACAGTGCAGTATTCAACATAGAAACATACACCAACATACACACTTCATTAGAGATGTCATTACATACACCCACCAGAAAGACTGTCAATCCTCCCTCTTATCCTTAGACCAGTAGAAGGCCATTGACAGAATTTCACACTCATACTTATACAAAACACTAGCACACTGTAACATAGGACAGTGGATAGAAATATTGTATAAAAATTATACCTTACCTGAAAGTAAGGTACTGGTGAATCACTCACTCACTGCCAGTTTCAGGATCACAAGATCTGTCAGACAAGGGTGTCCACTATCACCAGTCCTATATGTACTCACACTAGAACCACTTTTAGAAGCAATTAGACAGGACACTAACATTAAAGGTACATTTATACAAGGGTCTGGGGAGCGGAAATTAATTACTTATGCAGATGACACCGCTTTCTTCCCTACAACCAACACTTCCATAACGAACAAACTTCACACTTTCAGACAATTTGGTGAAGGAAATGGAGCCAAAATAAACAAACAGAAGTATAAAATAATGGGTTTGGGTAAGTGGAAGAATAAAGCAGATCCCCCCATTCCCCCCCCCCCGGATATAACAGTCACAGATAACATGAAAATATATGTGATCACATTTCCACTCAATCCCAGAAAAACACACACAGAAACATGGCAATCACTGACAAAACAAATTATAGACATACTACACAGGTACAAATACAAGACAACTTGTAAACACCTTCATCATTCCTAAAATAATATATTTAGCTACAGTATTAGATCCCCCCCCCCCCCCCAAAAAAAAAAAAAAACCCCAAAACAAACAGACAATCACAGACATAAACAAACACATCAGATGTTTCATCTTCAGCAACACAGTTCACTGTATACAACACAAAACATCAATACAAGATAAGAAACAAGGAGGACTGGCTTTTCAGAACCTACACACAAAAATACAAGCATTAAGAATCAACCACATAGGACGCATCATCAATCATCCAGATCAACACTCGCTAGCATTATACTACATTGCAATTAGATTACCCAGGCTTAAGAAAATAGACAAAACAAAACAGCACTATTACGGCACACTACCTCAATTCTACGGAACATGTATGCAAGCAATACAAGGCAATGAACATTTAACTCAACAGACAGCCAAGCAGATATACACATATTTAGTGAAACAACAAGCTTCACCACTACATCTGAGAATCAAAAGAGGATACAAATATTATATTAAAGACTATAGCTGTACCTTCACTAACTTACACAACAAACATATCACATCGAAATCCAAGGAAGTAACATACAGGCTAATTTATAATATGACCCCTACAACCGAAAGAGCAGCACAGACATGGAAGCAAATAGCACCATGCCAATTATGCAGACACAACATTCAGCAAACAGAGTAACATATATTTTATTTATGCCCAAAAATCACAGCATCTAAGACCGCATTACAACAGCTAATACACACACACACACACACACACACACACACACACACACACACACACACACACACACACACACACACACACTGACATATACAAAGCAATCTTCCTAAACACAATACCTACAACCACAAAAGACAATTACTCTAAATTACTCGTAGCATTAGCTGAGTATAGACACATTATATGGTCTAGCCGAAACTCGGCAACCCACAATCACTACACAATACACTCACACATACTAACACACAATTTTTCAACAGAAATTTTCCCAGCAATTCCCCGATTAAGTAAAATGCCACTTCCATCAATATCACACTTCATACCATACATGCTCAAACACATACTTTCACAGATATTTCTATATCCCTAATGTGTACCTCTAAACTCAATAAACCATTATTAGTATTATTGCCAGTAATTTTGTTGCACCATCTTTCGTTCAAACACATATCGTGGGAAAACAGGGCCAAATAATTAATCTTCACAAACCCCACAAGGAGGGAATACACACGTTCCTTCTTTGTTACCGGTGTCTACGCCCCGGACAGCTTACCGGCAGGGGGGTGGCGGGGAGGACCTTTGTGAGTCAGTGTTCTTTGTCAATCGACGTTGACCTTTGCCTATTGTACTGAGCCCGTTCTCCTGGCGTAGCTAACGGCCCAAATAAATCCTTTGAACCTGCAAACGGCTAAAGCCACATGTGTAGCTAACTTCAAGCTGTTCTCTCTCTCTCTCTCTCTCTCTCTCTCTCTCTCTCTCTCTCTCTCTCTCTCTCTCTCTCTCTCTCTCTCTCTCTCTCCATTCTCTCTATCTCGCGCACGCGCTCAAGCAACGCGAAGCTTGTTGTTTGGTCTAACTTTGGGAAACTTGTAGATAGATACCAAATTACAATTTTCAGGAAACAATAGTAATTTGCAATAATGTTGACACATAAGTGCGAATAAGAATGCCTAATATGTGAAAAGTTTTTCTATTAAATGGTTTGATTTGTATGGGAGCAAATGATTTACTCAACCAGCATGGTCAACAGGTAATATATAAGTAACTACACAATGCCAAGACTATCATGTTGTCACGCGTATATGAATGTATATTCTGTACTTGCTAATGTAAAAATACACTGTTTTTGAATATAATAAACGTTACCAGAAATGAAAAATAAAATGAACCGTTTGGCTAAGATCAAAGTGTATCCCCACAAACAAACAAAATATCAAAGTGTATTTGCTGGTTTCTCAGTAGTACACCTGGTCTGGTCAGAGGCCGGGATGATCCTTCTGTGTCCTTTGGCTAGGATCAGATGCATTTGCTGCTTCTCCCCCCACCCCAAATAGTGCACCTCGTCGGGTCAGGGGCCAGGATGATCAAACCACCTCACATAACTTCACACTAGATGTGGACCTGGTGGACCACTGTGGGCAATCACTCACAGCGAGACTAAGGGTCCACCAAAAAAGAGGGGGCAACCAGCTTTTCTGTGGTAACCGCAACCCCCCCCCCCCCCCGCCCTCCGCCCCCCCCCCCCCACAAAAAAATGAAATAATAACCTTTTTCTTATGGCCCATAAAATATTAAGGCCACAATATGTCACAAAGTAAGAGCACTCGTCTTTGAACACAATTCATCTGGAAGCTCCGGTCCTTAACATAAAAGTCCTGTGTGGTGATGCCGAAGTAACGGGTTCAACCTCTACAGCAGTGCGTGGATGAAAATATTACCTTCGGGTCCTTTATTTTGGGAATGTAAATAACAAGTACCTCAGAAGTTGGGGTAGGTTCACCTCATGGTGAGGGACACTGGTAATCATCATCATGCGCCATGCCGATAAAGCGTGGGCGGTCATGCTTCGCCATCTCATACGATGATCAAAGTCCTTGATCAGCACTGTATTTTTATCTAGACCATATCATTTGGCCAAGCAATCCCGGTATTTACGTCTCTGCCTCATTATGTCTTATACCATTGTATCTTCTTCTTCTTTCTTTCGCTTGAAATATGTCTATAACTGCAATGTTGTCTCATGTATGAACCTAAGTCTTTTTTAGTTCATTCAGCGGTTCGTAGAGTTTATCTTCTATTGCTGTCTCTCTAGGCCAGAAGGTTTGCCTGGATATGTTGTAGTTTGGGCAGTCCTGAGTATGTGCTCTGATGTCTGCGACGCCAAACCACATGTGCACTTGGCTGAGTCACCAATCTCGAATTTTGTACACATGTGGTTGCGTAATCTATTGTGTCATGTTCTGAAGCGTAGAATAATGACCTGTTCTGGTCTGTCCTTATCGTGGTAGTCGTCTTGAGTAGGTTTTAGTTGCCTTCTGGCTGATTTGATTATTCTTTTCTTTTGGCGGTATGTAATGGGTCCATCAGGCTGTTCTTCTTTTGCTCCTTCCTTAGCCAATCGATCAGCTCTGTCGTTTCCGGGTACTCCACAGTGGGATGGTATCCACTGTATGGTGACCTTATGCTGACAGCTAATTTCAGAAAGTAGTGTCCTTAGAACTGGCAATTTCCCAGACAGGAGCGTCTCTAGTACTGATTTTGCTTCTGTCAATAGCACCACAGGATGTGTACCATGGATGGTATTTAGTAATTTCTCTGGTGCTATCTTGATTGCCTCAATTTCAGCATCGGAGTTATGGCAGTACTTTCCTGTTGGAACTCTGGCCGTGTCCCTATTATTATTTGCGTATTCAATATACACTCCCACTCCTCTATTTCGAATAGCATTTTGTGCTGACCCATCTGTGTAGACTCGGATCCAGAGGTCCTGTGCGTATTCGTCATTAAAGAAGCTGGGGTGGCTGTTCTGCGCTGTACACTGTTCTGTTCTTCCTTTTCAAATATTCCTCTCACTTTTGTCTGGATTTGTAGTGATAGTCTATGTTCATCTTCCCATGGAGTTCGCTCTGGAATAGTTGTCGGGGGATACAACCGGTGGCGGTTGTCGTAACTTTCTTCTAATACCACCACTTGATTGGGTAGCATGATCGATAGTTCTTTGCAGTACGCCCTAAGGTCCTTCAAATTGGCCCTATCGTTTTGTTGGATATCCGCTTCCTCTGCTACTATGTGAGCAGTAGTGTGATTCTGTGCTTTAGGGGTATGGGTGTCTATGGGTGTCGTCCTCTTTCGTGATGCTACTGTGGGTGCCTGGTGATGTGTTCGTATATGCTGTTGTAGGCTATCCTTCCTATTATACAGATTGTCACATAACTGACATTCATATAGTTCATCATTATGGGTGTGAATGGTCCCACTGTTGCGGGTGGGATGTTGAAACAACGTGAACTTTTTCCCGCAAGTGGCACACCGGTGATGGTAGTCTGCTACTGGAGTAGACAGTACACTACGAGGATGCCGAATGTATGCATGGTGCGCTTTCCTCTGGCTTTATGATGGCGTCCCTGATGTTATCGTAGAGGCAGTTGTGGTAATTGCTTCTAGGTTGGATGTATTCATAGGTGCCTGATGCTGTGTTCGTATGTGTCGTTCTAGATTGTCTTTTCTGTTTAAATGTTTCCATGGATATGACATAAGTGTACTTGATCCTGATGGATGTGAATGGTCCGAATGTGGCGATTGAACTTGTACTTATTACAAAAAGATTTGTCGCACACTGAACACACGAAAGCAGATTTCCTTGTACTGGCCATATTGATAGAACAAAACGTGCTGCTAATATTGCTTGTATATGAATAATTCAGCACAACTGTGTTGTTCTGTACTGTTGAGTTTTACAAAGAACTGGCGAAAGTTCTGCACTATTACTTTTTTTTACATCCGCAAAAAGTTCTGATGTATACACAAGCAATGCGAGGACTGAACCTCTGTAGGCAATGCGAGGACTGGATCTCTATACACAAGCAATACGAGGGCTGACTCTCAATAAGCACTGGTCTCAATAAAACAATATATGTTTCACTGTTTATCAAAGATCAGATGCCGACATCACCGAGAACAGTTGTGAATGGTTATCACTTTATCCATAACCATGTCACTACCTGAACAACGCTAAGCGAGCACTGTTGTATTAGTACTATTTTTCACACCAGCCTGTTTCGTAAATAACTCTGTGGCGAAGGTTGTCGGTTAACCAAGTCAGCACGTGAACAATGGTGAAATATTTTCTGTAACACGAACGGCTGGCACAGAGTAGCTGCTCACAAGAGACACAGTCTATTTTATACACAGTCTGCGTTGTGCACACGACACTACAGGGACTGACATGGCGTTTTGTAGACAACGCCATGCTTTTTTTCTCACACAGCCGCCAGCCCGACCCAGTGCGACCAATGAATCCCTTCTCCACGCCACCGTCCGCCCTCTTATTGACTTTTGCATATGGCGCCGATGAAGTATGCCAGGAACCCGCCAACCAAAGATACTGGTAGTAGTAGTAATGGTAGAAAGATTTCTGGGACATCCGCACCCATTAATACAACACGGTGAACGTTGTGCTGTTCGCAGTCTCTGCATCTTTGTGTATATTTGTTCTTGTCTGTATGTGTGTTCTTGCCTGCTCTTGTGATGTCTATGTTAAAGTGTGTATGTATAAGTGTTTGTGTCTTTCTTGTCTGTATGTGTGTTTGTGTATTTGTCACTGTTCATGTCTGTAAGTACACGTGTGTGTTTTTTTGTGTTTATGCGTGTCTTTGTTCTTGTGATGTCTCTGGTCGACTTGTGCATTTGTGTGTCTGTACGTAGGTCTTCAAGTGTGTATTTGTTCTTGTCTGTGTGATTGTGTGTATTTGTCACTGTTCATGTCTGTACGTGTGTCTTTCTTGTGATTGTTTCTGTTTGTGTGTGTGTTTGTGTATTATGGATCTTTGTTCTTGTCTGTACGTACAAGTAAATGTGTCTTTGTTCTTGTGATGTGATGTGTGTGTGTGTGTGTGTGTGTGTGTGTGTGTGTGTGTGTGTGCGTGTGTGTGTGTGACTTTTACACATTCCGATAAAGAGACTTGTATCTCTACCAATGAAACAGCGACTATTGCTGTCGCCACAACTAATATTACTACTATTAATAAACCTACTACTGCTTCCTCGTCACTTACCCATCATGGTTTCACTACACGTACTTTCCCCTACAATTTATGTGGTCACTAGATTACTTCACCACTACTTGACCACTGCTTGAACGCTACTTGACCACCACTTGACCACCCATTGATCATCACCATATCACTACACCTACTTTCCCCGATAATTTCCTCACTTGACCACTTGACCACTACTTGACCACTACTTGACCACTATTTGATCACCTCTTGTTCATCACCATATCACTCTACCTACTTTCCCTGATAATGTAAGTGGTCACTTGATCACTTGACCATTACTTGACCACTATTTAACAACTACTTGACCAAGTCAGCTATCACTTTACCCACAACCAATAGTTGTCCTAACACCAGTTCGAATCCCAGACTCTCAAACCGCAACCAACGCAACCACCAACATAAACAACATTGCACTTGACCATTAATACCTGCTCCCCACCCCTTAGCACCAAATGATACTACATCATGCCCATTATCTTTACCTTTTAAGTTTTCATTACACGTATGATGAATAAGCCACTCTACAGACCAGTAATAACCACCCCTTATAAACTAATTTCACTATACCAATTATTACTATCTTCCATATTCCTACTTATGTACAGTTCAAAATATTTTAACACAACCATAATTTTTTTACAACCCCGATTACTTTTTTTTCATACCCCTTCACGTCTCCACACACGCCCACAGATTTTTCACACACTTCTTACAACTGAATGACTTTTCCACCCCTTCGTGTCTTTGCCTCACAGCTCACACCAATTTTTACATGTTTCTACCTGCCAGACACACGCCCGAGATTTTTCTCTCACACTCCCAAAAAAAATTTACCGCGTTTTCCAAAATATTTTTCACCCCGGACGAGTCCTTGGAAAGTTCTCGACGAGTCCTCTGCGGACACAGCCGCAGTCCTCAGCCACAACTCAAGTGCATCCTCACCCTAATACACTACTAACTTGATAATTGAAAAATCTTCCACACCCACCATATTCTCAAAATTTGGCTCCATCAGACATTTTCTCTTTCCCCAAATCTTTAAAATAAAAAAAAAAAAAAACAGCTGAAAGTAAATCGTTTTGACAGTGACGAAGATGTCATAATGGCTTGTGATAGCTGGTTTAGTTCGAAAAATAGGTTGTTTTATTCTGAAGGTCTTTAAAAGTCACGCAGAGATGGCAGAAATGCATAAATTCAGGTGGTGGCTACATTGAGAAGGAATAAGCTCTGTGCCAAAGTTCAGTTTTCTCCGCCTATTTCTTCATGGACAGGCTACAGACGTACGAGAAGCCCCTTGTGTGTGTGTGTGTGTGTGTGTGTGTGTGTGTGTGTGTGTGTGTGTGTGTGTGTATGTGTGTGCGTGTGTGTGTGCGTGTGCGTGTGTTTTAATTTTTAGAAAAGCTCGTTGTTTCATTGGTAGGTGATCGCTGAGTTTTGATGGATTTACCAGGATATCTGAGCACCCATTGAAGTGCCAGGAATGTAATGATTTTAATTGCACAGAACTTCGTCTTTGTCGCTCACCCCACCACCACCACAGTCACCACCACCACCACCACAACCACCACTACCACCACCACCGTCGCCACCACCACCACCCACCACCACCACAACCACCACCACTTTCTACGCTTTCTTCCTCTTCTCCCCAATCCATCTCTTGCTCTCGTAGCAGATTATCATCGATGTTGGGCCATTGCTGGTAGATGATGGTGGTTCGTTCTAACGAGATGGTCAAACTCAACCCATTTTATCTTCTGTCTTTCAATATATGTGGCACAAAGTGTTGATCTCACTGTCTGTCGGTAACATCATTTCTTATTCAATCTCGGATAGTTCTTGGATAGTTGGTTGATGCGCTCCTGATGCTTCTCATCTCACAGGTGTTGATTTTACGTAAGTGTGATTTAGGATAACGAAGTGTCTTGGTTGCGAATAAACGAAGTCTCTATTCGCAACCAAAGGCTAGTCACGTGACATACGTGACGTCATCGGGACATGTGTTTGACTATATTATACATTTGTGTTAATCCTTCATCGTGGCCCCAGTAGCATAACGGTAAGTATCTCAGCTTGCAGCCGTAGATACCGTGTTCGATTCCCCGCCGGCGATTTTTTTTTTCCTTTCTCAGAAATTAATTAAGTGAAAGCGACGAGATAACTATGTACAAAGACAGTTATTCGACATTTTGACAAAAATAGCTATCTTATTGGTAATTGATAGTAATTATCCGGTAAACCTGTAGGAAACTGGAGGAAAGACGCTAGTCACAGGTGCTGGAGCTTCAATTAACCTTCTCCACGGCGCCTAACGGCATAAGTGGAAGACAACAACAACACCAACTTCTGGAATAAATGCCGTGGTTGATTTTGATGTCCTGTGAAAGACATCCAACTAACTGTACCTTCTGAAACAAACATGAATAGTTGCCGGGTCTGTAGTGAAGTGGTTATGAATGCATTTCGTAATCCTGCATACCGTGTCGAACCTAGGTGGGATTTGGAAGCAGACCGCCTTGTTGTTGTTTGTTCGTTGGCTTTGAACGCAAGCGTAGCCAATATACGTGCTACTACTAATAGCTGCCACTACTGGAGAGTGCACTGGACTGATATTTGCATGTGGATTATTTTTCCTATTACCATTGTCCCTCAACATCAGGTAAACCCACTCAGACTTCAGGCAGGGGCAGACTTGGGCATTTCCCGCACATGGCTGCTTAATTGTATAAGCTTCTACATTGGTTTGTTAGATGTGTACTCACTCCATATTGTTTAAGGATTTCCCACAGCTTGTTTGTTTCTACTCTTGGTTGCGAATAGAGACTTCGATCACAACTTGGTTGCGAATAGAGACTTCGTTTATTCGCAACTTGGTTGCGAATCGGAATAAACTCTCCCTTTATTATTTGTCGTTTTGCGAACATAGGTGTATTTGGATGTTTCAGTATGAGTGATAGTTGATAGGAAGCACACTTGCTTTTTGACATCTGATTTTCATTTCTCTGTCTGTTCTATTATCTTCTGTGATCATTTTTTTTTTTTTGGGGGGGGGGGGGGGGGGGGGTTTGCATATCCCTTGCAGGACGTTGCAGTCAACACCAGAATTTTTCAGCTGATGTTGATGTACTAGGCAAATTTTGCGTTCAGTAGTTTGTCATTTCTTTCTGAACGACCGGCTCCCATACCAACAAGTTATAACACAACGCGACACGGTCTGCGGCACAAATCGGTCGCGGCTGCTTTTCGAACGCCTGCCAAGCGGCTCACGAACCGCGTTAGCAAGACTTTGGGCACGGAGGGCGGTGATCATACCTGTGATCATGCTTCCAAGATATTTGAATTATTTAACATGTTTCAGAGATGTGTTGTGTGTTGAACGCGGGTAAGCGAGATCTCGAACTGCGTCCGTGAAACCTTCTCCAAGGAGATGGCCAAGGAAAACAAAACCCAATTAAATTTGGGCTAGGGACATAACAGCGTAATATTATTAAAGGGACGTTATTCTAATATAAAAATTTATTTTATTATTTATTATTACCATCCAACATTTAATTAAAAAGAAAGGAATAATAGAGAACAATGGTTAAGGGAGGTAGAGGTATGGGAAGGACAAGGAAATATTGAACGGTAATAAAAATACTATAAAAAGAGATTAAGAAAAGTCTTTCAAAAAATAGATTAGAAATTAAGAGGTTGGCCAAAAACTCGGGATGAGGGGGAATGAAGAAAAAAAGAAAAAATTTGTATGAAACAAAAAAAATAAAGGTTAAAAAAAAGAAAAAATGAAAATTCCATTACAGGAAAATCAAGGAGTGGCAAGAAAAGCAGGGGGGGCGACTAAGGGCAAAAGGAGAAAAATAAATAAATAAAAAAAAAACAAAAAAAAAAGAAAAAAAAAAAAAAGACAAACAAAGAAAAGGTGGGGTTGAGAGGGAAAAAAGAAAAAAAAAGATAACAAAAAAGAAAAAGGAAAAAAAGGAAAGTGATACAAAAGGAGAAAAGCGCGGAAAAAAAAAAAAACAAAAAAAAAAACACAGAAAAAAAGATCACAAGGAAAAAATTAAAGAGAAAAAGTTAGTTAACTAAAGTTAAACATCAGGGCCGGGGGGAGAGAGCATGCTGGAAGGGGGAAAGAGATTTATAGGTTATCTTCTACGCTCTCAGAATAATTACCTGTGGTGATCGCACTTAGCCTGAAGGTAGGAACGACGGGAAGATAGGCTTAAGGCTAACCGTTGAGCAGCCAAACAGCGGAGCGAAAGTCCAGAAGAGAAGAGAGGTGAAGAGCCAGACTTAAGTAAAAATAGAAAGATGGAAGAGGAACAGAGGGAAGGCAGAGAAGTGGGGAAAGGGAACGAGAAGAGGTGGAAGAAAGAACCGGGTTGAAGAGGGGGCGTGTCGAAAGCAAGGAAGCGGGGAAGGAGATGGCGGGGAAAAATGTAAAAAGGGGTGGGGGTGGCGGGGGGAAATACAGAGAAGGGGAGACGTGACGGAAAGAAAATGAAGGAGAGAGAAGGAGGAAGGAAAAGAGAGGAGAAGATGAGTGGAAACAAAGGGGGGGGCGTGGAGATGAAAACGGATTGAGAGAGGAAAGTGAGAGGAGGTGAAAGGGAGGATGGGTCTAAAAGGAGGGGGGAGGGAAGTGGGTAAGTGACCATAAACAGGGGGTGGAGGGAAGAGTAAAATAAGAGAAAGTACAAAGAAGGTGGTAAGTATATTGTAAAGGCAAAAGTGGGTGTGAAGTGAGACGGTACAAGTCAAGAAGGAAGTAGAGAGAATTATCATGAAAAGAGAGTATCACAGGAAGAGTAGGTAACGCGGGGGGCGAGTCAAAAAAAGGTTGATGAGAGAGGGAACGAGAACGAGGCTCCCTACTTGTTAATTCAGTTTAAGCCTTTTGTTTCCTGTCGTTGTACCCTGACGATTCCTTGATACCTTCAGTTTCCGAATCAAACACCGAACAAATATCGTTACTAGCATACTTTAATCTCCGAGGTTTTCTCTGCAATACCCGGTTTAGTTTTATCTCCATTAATTGGCAGTTGAATTTGTGTGGGGATATATTTATATGCAATTGCACATGAGGAACAGAAGGGGTATGTTATCATGTGTTATTTTGTTTCCTGTATATATGGTAGAGGCGTTGGTCGTTATTCCAGCCCATGGCCGAAAGGAGACAAGGAAAAAACTTTAAGGTAAAAAAAAAAAGGAGTCTTTCATGGCTAGTAGTAACAACATAGTTTTGGAGGTGGGGGTTGGTTGCTCTCGCCCCATGTATCGGATCAAAACAAACTACAGTATATAACCAACGGAGATAATCGTTATATTTATGGCGGGGAGGGTTTTTGAGTAAATCGCCAGGTGGGATGGAGGGTCCGGTTCTTTCACGATTGCAGCACAAGATTTTCCCCCACAGCCGCAGAAAGATGTCGCTCACTACGCCATTGGGTGCCACAGCTGTATTGTAAGTAAAATTCCCGCCGCATATTCCTTCAAGTTTTTCTATATACCGTCATTTTTGTTCACGGGGAGTGTTTGGTTGGTTGCTTTCATTATGGGTGTGGGAGGTGATCATACACTTTTCTTATTTCGGGTTGGAATAATTTTCGTACCCCCAATCTCGCTTTAGTAGTTCACATTCTAGTCAAAAACAACTTTATTTTAAGAGAAATTTATTCCTTCCATTTAGCCCCGCCGTTTGCTTGACTTTCTTTGTTTCACTTTGTCCACGGTTGTCTGCAGTTACAAGGTTTTTTCTCGGGCAAATTTTGATAGCCAGATAGGAAAAGGTAACAATAAGGCTGTCCGGGGCGTGCTGGGCTTTGTGTTTGCAAAAATTAGATGAAAATAATGTTTAGACACATCTGAATGTTGGTAATAGTATGTGGTCGCTAATTGTAAGTTTCCCGGGTCACTCTTTTCTCGTTCCCGTAAAACCACTTGTGCGGTCGCTCTTTCTTCCTGTCTAACCAGGTTGAGACGATAGAGAAAACATGTGAGGACCAGACAGTACTGAAGGTTGCGGCAACGTTTTGATTTGACACACAGGTAGGCGTGAAGTGAACGTTACCAGCATACATTATAGTATATTTAGGTAATGGTTTAGTTTAAGTAAGAATACTAGACCCAACCGATAAGCATTTTAAATTCATTATGTTAAGGAAAATAAAGAGACCCTTGCCTCCCTACCACTCATCCCTTAAGGGAGCCAGAGCCGCCCCCGCCTCCAAGACAGACCACCCCTCCCACCCACCGTTTTGCAATGTTGATGTGGGATTTTTTTCAGTTTTTTTTCTTCTTTGGGAGAATGGCATTTGGATATACGGACTTTGAATTATGTCACATGTTTTTTTTTATATTTTTATGGATCATAATACAGCAAATCCGCATGGGTGGTTCCGGGATTCACATACTATGAAATAAATATAAATCTTGTGTAGATGCAACTACTTACACACATACAATCTTACGTATAATGGATGGAAGAGGGTAGAACTCTAAAGTGAATGCCAAGACAGAAAGGTAACAGACCTCAACGATAAGTCTAGTTCGTCCCGGAGCAAAGCAGAAAGATTCATCCTTCCAACAGATCTAATTTCCTGTTCCAGCCCACTTCCTTCGACCACTTTTTTTTCAAAGAACAAGAAGGGGGAGGAAAACCACAAAAAGCAACGCCTTCTTTCTGTTTTGTTTTTTTCATTATTATACACCTGGTCTTCTGTTCCGAGTAATACTAGTAGTCGTTTTTTTAATTAGTCGTCTTCGGAAGAAATACCTAGTACCAAACGCCCAGGACAAGCTGGGTCTTTTTGCTTTGGCTGCAGCCTTAGTGAAGTAGTTCGCAACGTGCCTCCACCCTTCCACGCCATTTACTCATTTTGTTCAGGTCTCGATCTAAGGCTCATCTGTTGGGACATGTTTTATTTCCGTCACCATCTTTCTGATTCAACATTTCTATAATTCGTTTTCCATAAATTCCTTCCCGTCTCTTTCCCGGCTGCTTTGTCACTGTCCAGTTATTTTTTCTTTATAGTAGGCTAAAATTATACTTGACCTGAACAACTGAAGATAATAGACAATTGAATATATTTGTATAATGAGCATCGACTAGTTTGCTACAACAATGTAAACCTGTCTTTAGATTATCTCTGTGCGAAAATAGTTCCTATTTACTTGCTCCCGTTCGGGTTTTCCCGTCGTTCAAGCGTTTACCTTTGGCTTAGGTGTTTTTTTGTTGTACCTATTCTTTTTTTTCCACTTTTTGTTCCGCATGGGCATTCGCCCACGCCCATTCCCCGCAAGCCTGCCATTATCTGTGTTCATTTGGGTAAGAAGAATGTGAAAATGAATACATGATGAGGAGAAGTGAACCAAAGCCTTGTAGAGAAGAAAATTTCTGTAGCATAAGGTAAAGTAGTGTAGTTGGTAGAAGTGAGGAAATGTCGAACCCCGAAACCCCAAACCGAAACGGAAAAACCGAAAGCGACTGACGAAACTGAAAAAGAAACCAATTGAAGACTTGAAACCGACGAAGTTTTAAGAAAGTAAGTAAAACTACGGCCCCCGAAAGTTAAAAAGTCAAGTGGGAAAAACAGTTAAAAACTGTGGGGAAAATATTGACTAGGAAACGAAGAAAAAAAAAGGGTAGTATTAAAAGATTGATGTTATTCTTTCGCAATGAAATACTTGTGTAGAGAACTTCTTTTGTGAAATTTCATATTCACAGGAAGAAACTAATTTTTAACCTTCGCATTATATACAGGACCACAGGCTGATTGTCGTCTCTTGTGGCGCAATCAGGTAAGCGGCTTGCATCTCGTTTCTTTACGGTGAGTAATATTTTATGTTTTTGTTTTAACGAAAGGTTGCGTGGTTCAAAGCCCCCCACAACCCAGGGACGGAAAAAAAAAATTATTTTTTCTTTTTTTTTTTTTTACATTAATTTGCATGCGTGCGGGGCCCTCTATTTAATTTGACAAACAAAATCAAGAAGAAAGAAGAGAAACAAAGACTCATCGGATGTGGTATAGCCATTCTGTAATGTCCTTGGTGTGCCAGGGAGTTATGTAACGGGACTTTGAAATGGGCACTAGAAGACACACCTAGAAGATATGCGCGGTAGTTTGAGGAGTAGTATATGCCAAAACAAGAGCATAGCATCATATTGCAATTGTGGAGAACATATTGTGGCCAATATTTTGGGGGAGACTATTGTGCTGTCAAAGGGAATTAACAAGATGGATTCTTACTATTAATAATTAACAGTGATTGTTGCAAAAGGGACAAACAAATTCTACAAATTTAAGAATATATTTTGAAAAATTACATGCACCTTAAATATCTGAAGGTATTGTTCACTATTTATAATAGGTCTCAAAGTAATTTAAATAAAATTACGTAGTGTTATACAATTGAACGAATAATTTGAATAAAGCAACGAATTACTGTCCATTGACGTGAAGATGTAACCGTTGGTATGAGTGCGGTGTTCAGCCATGCTGTCTGAAAGGACGTATGGAACACGCGTTCGAAACATGATTCTTTGCGAGTGTCTTTGGGCAATGGTTTTGTAAATAATGAAAATATTTATGAAAGTTGGCGGTTTTTAGATATTTACTCTCAATCAACGTTAGTATAACTTAGCTATGTGTGCTTTTATGTTCTTTCGCCTTTTACTAAAGATTTATTATTCACAAAACATCAGTAATATTAATTTCTTTGCAGTGATTTCGATTGTTTTCACCACGTGTAGATCTGGATTAAAGATTTCCTCTGTCACTGATTACAGAATGATGGAAATCCAAATTGTAAAACGTGTTAAAGACAATACGAGTGGAGCTTTTGAGGGAAGAGCGCTCCATCAAGCATACACACTTGTGTTTACTATATCAGGTATTTCATTTCAACTACTCGCGGATGGGAGCGTCTTGATGGGGCATTGTGGGATTGGTAGCCAAGGGATAAAATCCGTCTACGGTTTTGAGGACACTAAATGATGGTACGTAACCTGACACCGGAAGCAAAGGTGGCTCATTATGAACGGCTCCATGAATTGAGGTATGAACTGCATGGGCAAGTTTACGTTCAGTAGTTTGCCATTGTTTTCTGAACGGCCGGCACTCCTACCGTTGTTTTGAAAACTTACGCAAGACAGTCTGCTCCCAAATTGCCTGCGGCTGCATTTTCAAGCGCAGTTAGGAGGGTTGGGTTACGAATTGCATTTCATAAACCCCTTCCCCACAGTTCGATACCCGCTGGTGACTTGTGGGATAACTGAGCCGGCCGCTCAGAAAGCAATGGCGAACTACTGAGCGTAATCTTGCCAAGAAATCAACATACAGCTGAAAGATGCTGATGTTGACAGCGATGTCCTGTAAAGGATATGCAAAACAAAACATTTTTTCCCCACAGAGCCGGCTCATTGATAGGTATATCCCTGAGGTACTCGACTTGTCTGATCTTGACCTCATTCAGAAATATGTATTCATCTCCAGTTCTTGCAATATCTCCATGTTTGTTTTTCTCGTGTCACGAAATTCCTGCTAGTCATTTATATAACCACATACTAGTGGTTTCGATTTCACCCTCACGCCATTTACTCATTGTCAGTGCTCATGTGGACACTGTTTATTCGTCCATCTTTCTGATCACATTCTATAATTATTTTCCATAATCCTTCCCGTCTGCTTTGTTCACTGTCCAGTTTTCTGCAATATACTGAAATAGACATTGAATGTAATTGTCAGGGTCTTAAACTTGGCTCGCTAACCTAACACATGTGAGACAGTACAAGTACAACGTGATTTGACGTAAGACTCAACGACACACCGTTCAATGGATTTATTCACATATCAAATACAGAACGATGATCACAACAATATATACTTAATACTACAATACACTTACATCCACAATACAGCTCACAAGTCTGACACTCAAGATGTCCAGACACTCGACTTTCAAGCACAGAAAACCACACAACGCCTTTCTTTCATCATACGTCTGTCCGAGTCGAAGTCCCAGAGCTGTCTGCCGCTAGTTCGCAACTTGCCTCCCACCCTCACGCCATTTACTCATTGTCAGTGCTCATGTGGACACTGTTTATTCGTCCATCTTTCTGATCACATTCTATAATTATTTTCCATAATCCTTCCCGTCTGCTTTGTTCACTGTCCAGTTTTCTGCAATATACTGAAATAGACATTGAATGTAATAATTGAGCATCGATAGTTTTACAACAATGTAACTGTTTAGATGTGCGAAACTGTTCCTATTACTGGCGTTACTTTGGCGGTGTATATTCTTTTCCTTTTGTCTGGTCATTCCCGCCATTATCTGTTGTTCTTTGGTAAGAAATGAAACGTGTAGAACCCCGAAAGTAAAAGATTGAGTTTTCCATGAATACTTGTGAAGATATTTCACAGAAACTAATTTAACTTCCGCATATAATCCGGCTGTCTCTGTGGCGCAATCGGTTAGCGCGTTCGGCTGTTAACCGAAAGGTTGGTGGTTCAAGCCCACCCAGGGACGGAAATATTTTTTTTTTTTACATTATTTGCATGCGGCCTATTTAATTTACAACAAATCAGAAGAACCTCATAGGATGTGGTAGCCATTTCTGTACTGTGTGCAGAGTATGTAACGGATGGGCACTAGAAGAATGCGCTAGGTTGAGGAAGTATCTGCCAAACAGAGCATGCAATTGTGGAGAATATTTTTGACAATTTGGGGGAGACTATTGTGCTGTCAAAGGGAATTAACAAGATGGATTCTTACTATTAATAATTAACAGTGATTGTTGCAAAAGGGACAAACAAATTCTACAAATTTAAGAATATATTTTGAAAAATTACATGCACCTTAAATATCTGAAGGTATTGTTCACTATTTATAATAGGTCTCAAAGTAATTTAAATAAAATTACGTAGTGTTATACAATTGAACGAATAATTTGAATAAGCAACGAATTACTGTCCATTGACGTGAAGATGTAACCGTTGGTATGAGTGCGGTGTTCAGCCATGCTGTCTGAAAGGACGTATGGAACACGCGTTCGAAACATGATTCTTTGCGAGTGTCTTTGGGCAATGGTTTTGTAAATAATGAAAATATTTATGAAAGTTGGCGGTTTTTAGATATTTACTCTCAATCAACGTTAGTATAACTTAGCTATGTGTGCTTTTATGTTCTTTCGCCTTTTACTAAAGATTTATTATTCACAAAACATCAGTAATATTAATTTCTTTGCAGTGATTTCGATTGTTTTCACCACGTGTAGATCTGGATTAAAGATTTCCTCTGTCACTGATTACAGATGATGGAAATCCAAATTGTAAAACGTGTTAAAGACAATACGAGTGGAGCTTTTGAGGGAAGAGCGCTCCATCAAGCATACAAACTTGTGTTTACTATATCAGGTATTTCATTTCAACTACTCGCGGATGGGAGCGTCTTGATGGGGCATTGTGGGATTGGTAGCCAAGGGATAAAATCCGTCTACGGTTTTGAGGACACTAAATGATGGTACGTAACCTGACACCGGAAGCAAAGGTGGCTCATTATGAACGGCTCCATGAATTGAGGTATGAACTGCATGGGCAAGTTTACGTTCAGTAGTTTGCCATTGTTTTCTGAACGGCCGGCACTCCTACCGTTGTTTTGAAAACTTACGCAAGACAGTCTGCTCCCAAATTGCCTGCGGCTGCATTTTCAAGCGCAGTTGGAGGGTTGGGTTACGAATTGCATTTCATAAACCCCTTCCCCACAGTTCGATACCCGCTGGTGACTTGTGGGATAACTGAGCCGGCCGCTCAGAAAGCAATGGCGAACTACTGAGCGTAATCTTGCCAAGAAATCAACATACAGCTGAAAGATGCTGATGTTGACAGCGATGTCCTGTAAAGGATATGCAAAACAAAACATTTTTTCCCCAAAGAGCCGGCTCATTGATAGGTATATCCCTGAGGTACTCGACTTGTCTGATCTTGACCTCATTCAGAAATATGTATTCATCTCCAGTTCTTGCAATATCTCCATGTTTGTTTTTTCTCGTGTCACGAAATTCCTGCTAGTCATTTATATAACCACATACTAGTGGTTTCGATTTCACCCTCACGCCATTTACTCATTGTCAGTGCTCATGTGGACACTGTTTATTCGTCCATCTTTCTGATCACATTCTATAATTATTTTCCATAATCCTTCCCGTCTGCTTTGTTCACTGTCCAGTTTTCTGCAATATACTGAAATAGACATTGAATGTAATTGTCAGGGTCTTAAACTTGGCTCGCTAACCTAACACATGTGAGACAGTACAAGTACAACGTGATTTGACGTAAGACTCAACGACACACCGTTCAATGGATTTATTCACATATCAAATACAGAACGATGATCACAACAATATATACTTAATACTACAATACACTTACATCCACAATACAGCTCACAAGTCTGACACTCAAGATGTCCAGACACTCGACTTTCAAGCACAGAAAACCACACAACGCCTTTCTTTCATCATACGTCTGTCCGAGTCGAAGTCCCAGAGCTGTCTGCCGCTAGTTCGCAACTTGCCTCCCACCCTCACGCCATTTACTCATTGTCAGTGCTCATGTGGACACTGTTTATTCGTCCATCTTTCTGATCACATTCTATAATTATTTTCCATAATCCTTCCCGTCTGCTTTGTTCACTGTCCAGTTTTCTGCAATATACTGAAATAGACATTGAATGTAATAATTGAGCATCGATAGTTTTACAACAATGTAACTGTTTAGATGTGCGAAACTGTTCCTATTACTGGCGTTACTTTGGCGGTGTATATTCTTTTCCTTTTGTCTGGTCATTCCCGCCATTATCTGTTGTTCTTTGGTAAGAAATGAAACGTGTAGAACCCCGAAAGTAAAAGATTGAGTTTTCCATGAATACTTGTGAAGATATTTCACAGAAACTAATTTAACTTCCGCATATAATCCGGCTGTCTCTGTGGCGCAATCGGTTAGCGCGTTCGGCTGTTAACCGAAAGGTTGGTGGTTCAAGCCCACCCAGGGACGGAAATATTTTTTTTTTTTACATTATTTGCATGCGGCCTATTTAATTTACAACAAATCAGAAGAACCTCATAGGATGTGGTAGCCATTTCTGTACTGTGTGCAGAGTATGTAACGGATGGGCACTAGAAGAATGCGCTAGGTTGAGGAAGTATCTGCCAAACAGAGCATGCAATTGTGGAGAATATTTTTGACAATTTGGGGGAGACTATTGTGCTGTCAAAGGGAATTAACAAGATGGATTCTTACTATTAATAATTAACAGTGATTGTTGCAAAAGGGACAAACAAATTCTACAAATTTAAGAATATATTTTGAAAAATTACATGCACCTTAAATATCTGAAGGTATTGTTCACTATTTATAATAGGTCTCAAAGTAATTTAAATAAAATTACGTAGTGTTATACAATTTAACGAATAATTTGAATAAGCAACGAATTACTGTCCATTGACGTGAAGATGTAACCGTTGGTATGAGTGCGGTGTTCAGCCATGCTGTCTGAAAGGACGTATGGAACACGCGTTCGAAACATGATTCTTTGCGAGTGTCTTTGGGCAATGGTTTTGTAAATAATGAAAATATTTATGAAAGTTGGCGGTTTTTAGATATTTACTCTCAATCAACGTTAGTATAACTTAGCTATGTGTG
>JACEFZ010000675.1:0-16503 GCA_014155875.1 Cepaea nemoralis
TAATAGTAATAATAACAGTAATAGTAATAATAAATTTATTTTGCGATCGCTCGATATGCTTGCTTGCTTGCTTGTGTTCGTTGGCTTGAGCTCCAACGCGAAGTCCTGTATGTCGGATGAAGGCATCCTGTTGTCCAACATCAGTGTGATGTCATACAGGACCTGAGGTTTGTGTGAGTATCCGTTGTCCCATGTCTGGCTTATTGGTGTGCAGACTGGTGGTTCCTCGCCGTACAGGCAGACACTCTCCGACTTCGGAGGAAATCGCTCGATATGAACTCAAGCGTAGTCTATATACACTACTTCTATGCTGGACTGAATTGTGCGTGTGGATTACCTTTCCCTATGACCAGTGCCCCTCGCCATCACGTGAACCCACTCAGACTTCAGGGTACTTGTAATTTACGTTCCCAAGTCAAGGACGAGATATCAACATTTTAGGTCAACTGTCCGGTGTCCTCGACATCAGCACACCGGATATTTAAGAACACGCATCCTTATCCATTCGGCAATGCAGTAATAATAATAATAATAATAATAATAATAATAATAATAATAATAATAATAATAATAATAACAACAACAACAACAACAGCAACAACAATAATAGTATGTGCAAGTCACAGTGTTTGTTATTACACGTGAAACTTCTGGAAGACCGAATTTTAGCAGAAGCATTAGCGGCCAGGTCGCCTAACCCTCGACAAGAGCTTCCACCTACCAGAGTGAGGTTGGTGTAGAAACTGTTGTCCCGCCCTAGTAGTGAAGTACCATCTTAGTGGGGATTGTATTGTAAAACTCTCCTTCCCCTCTCTGACACCGCTATGAGGAGACCTGGTAGTATCAACTGGGGAAACCCTTGAGGCCACCAAGATAGTTCATAAATAAATACTCATGTATTGTTTGGCGCTCATAGAAGTGAGAAGAAGTAAGTAGAGACCAGAGGACGCACCAGACAACATGAAAACTGAAAGCTATAGTTACCCGACTTCGGCGCGTGACCAAGTAGACACCCCTAAAAACGGTGTCTTCATTAGCCAGGTCTGAATAGTCAGTTAATAAAAAGACAAACACACAGTTTAATATAAAGGGGTGTCAGTCTTTACGACACCGAAAATAAAACCTTTCATAAATTCATAGGATACTATTTTGCTATGCCTTCACTCTAGGGTTTAACAAACATTCTACCCCTCTCACTCGCCCTCTATCTCTTTTCTTCTCCCATTGACACGCTCCATCGCTGGATCAAATTAGTCTTGCCTCTTCACTATGCAATTTTGAGAGGAGATTGCCCTACCCTCACACCAACCCACCCCATTCCCCGCTACTAAAACAATGACAATAGTTCCTCGAAATGAGTAATGACCCCTTCTTTGTTTCTGCTGAGCCTCTGTTTTTCCACTACCAAAGAAAAGAAAGTAGGAGAAACAGTAGCCACTCGTTTTCTTCTGCCTAGCCTGTCTTTGTTTCTTGTTAGTTCTAATTAGTTGTTTCTCAGTTCCCATCGGGGTTATCTGCCTAAAACACACGAGACCTGGACACGGTGTCCCAGTATCCCCATTGTTTCACAACGTATGCACGATTGCAATCAATGATCTACAGTGCCGTTATGATAATTGTTGGTATTATTTTCTGTTCTGTGTTTATTTATTTATTTTTGTAGTATGCATCTGATGACATATGTTAACCGCTTAAGGCAACCTCGGATGTGGCGAATTTCAATTGTGAAGAACGAGATTGTATTGTACGTTGTAAATGTATTACTATATGCTTGAACTTTTATAACAGGAATTTCTGATAAAAAGAACTATTTCTTGGGTCCCGGGTGAGTTCGCCTTATCAGGTCTGCACTTTATTGCGAAATATGCCAGGCAACAAATCGTGTAACCTGTTGTTTCTGTTCTCATTATTCTGGTAGTATTTGTGTCGCCATTGTGAACAAATTGACCGGACTAAGAATCACTTAACTGATATCTCATTGTTATCAGACGGGAAGACAGTATTTGTGGACCGATAATTCCAAGCGGCTCAGTAGCTAGTAGGCAGTCATGTGCTGGAATCTCTATCGAGGAAAGGCATTACAGAAACAATGACCTGGACACCCAGGTTGACCCAGCCTAATATGGCTACCTGGAAATATGCAGGGAAGAAAAGACGGTCGGCACACTTTTAATCACGTCATCCATCTTGTGTCAGTTGGTTTATTATGGTTTATGTATGGGACTAGCACCTTGTTCCCAGTACATATTAGGGCATGGAATCGGGTCTTTCCGATCCGATTTGTAGAAGAAGAAAAAAAAAGAAACTTTCCACCTCGTTCAACCAGCTTTAGCAGCCTTGGTTATAATTATAATATTTTAACTTATAGTTTCAAGCGTTTGGGGCGATGAACTGCTAATTATGACTGGTAAATATCTCCGGTTGGAGTCGGTGGGGAAGGAGTAACGAAAGTGATTAGCAATCCCGCATACAGCGTTCGAAATTAACTGCAGGCGATTTGGAAGCAGCGCGCCTTGTGTTGATTTTTAACAATGTCATTAGCGTCGTTTGTGCAGAAATTATTGGCAAACTATTGAACGTAAAGTTTGCTTTGCAAATCACAGCCAAAATATACTGGAGTTGGTTGCGACATTCTGTAAAGCATATGCAATTAACTGGAAACCTCTCCAAGCATCTTATTTCGTGTTTTCTAGGTTATACTGTTGTCATTCTCTTTATCCGCATTTATAACACAATCGTTTTTAAGCGGTGCTTAGAAAAGCTTAACCCTTAAATTGTGACAATTGTGAATATATAAACGGAGAAAGCAAATTATACACCAAACGTTTGATAACCCATAACTCGGCATCCTTAAGAGATAAATAAGTACTAAAGGAATTGCTGCGTGCATGCGGAATGTGTTAGTAGAACAGGCCGGCGATAACACATCAAGGCCTAATGGGTTTGTAGATGTAATTCTATACCCCACTAGACATTAGTAATCACGGGACATGTTTTACATAGTCGGCCCTGCCAGGTTCTATGCTGTGTTTTACTGCGTGTCATAGCGGGACGCCTGTGTCAAGTGCTGGCAACTTAGCGACCGTGAGGCCGTTGTGTTGGCGACGTGGTTTACACACAGACGCTGGCTCTCACCAGCGTGCATGTTAGTACTCCGGTAGGAAATAACCTCTTGATGCTGCGTTAAACAACTCCAGTCCTGGTTGGTGTTCCTATTCGCGTGGTTGCGGACGATTAAGGCACTTTGAGTTCAAACCCAAGGAAGAAAGTAGTACACAGAAGTGTCACTTGCCAGGAAAGCTATGCGGTAATTGAAATAACACGAAGTATGAACTGTTAGTATCATCAGCATCATGTGCCACGCTGATAAGAGTGTGAGTCTCTATCTCACGCGATCACCCAAGTCTTAGATCCGGTCCTTGTTCTTGCCCCGACTATGCCGTGTGGCTAAGCCATCCAGTTATTTATCTTATTATTTCTGTTTTATTCCGAAGTCCTGAAATATTCACTCATGCTGCAGGTCCCCATGGCCGAATGGATAATAACATGTTTTCTTAATTATTCTGTGTGCTGATGCCGAGTTAAGTGGTTCAAACCCTACACCGGACAGCTGGACTAAAATGTTTACCTGTCGTCCTTGACTTGGGGACGTAAATTTCAAGTACCTTTGAAGTCGGAGTGGGTTTAGCCTGATGGCGAGGGGCACTGTTAATAGGGAAAGCTAATCCACACGCAAAATTCAATCAATCACTACTATAAATAGTGTGTATGGACTACGCTTGAATTCAAAGCGAACGAGTGCAAACAAAGAAGAAAAACAATCTACTCATGCAACTTTCTGTTGGATTCTGAAGTCCTGAATTATCTACTCGTTTAACTTTCTGTTGGATTACGAATTCCTGAAATATCTATTCTTTTTCAATCTTATTTTTTCTATTATCTCAGCCCATGATATATGCACTGATACGATTTGCATAATATATATCTTGTTCACCACGGATGTGTTAAAGCTGAGATTGATGGCGCCTGTTGCTACTTCGTGTAACGGATTGTTGTTTTTCTAACACATACTTTCGCCATTTCATTGTATGTAGATCGTATCATCGTGGCGTTCAGACAGGTGTCATATTCACATTATTCTATACATCTTCACACCTATTAATATATTTACAGCTTGTCAGTATCATCATTAAGTAGCAGGTCCTTTGTATAACGTCACTCTCAACACGGGCTATTTCTGTCACGTGATATTTTTGACCAGGTCCCCACGGTAGGTTGGGCATTGGCGAGAACGTCTCTGTTAGGTCATTTGTGTCACTGTTATTATTATAGTTCATTGTTGAATGCACTGTTCAGCGCTGCCTGTCGACTCATTTCGTGGTCTCTCCTTGGCTACTAAAAACCCCATTGTTGGGCCCAGCAAAGAGCCAGCCATTCAGGATAGAGTACCTGTGCTGGTTTGCTACAGCCTCTGATTGGTCCGCCCAGGTATCGATATCTACCCGCCAGGTGTGTTGATGTTGGCTTCGTGGCTTCTTCTCCTCGGCCAATCACCTGCCAGGTAGGCGGGCTTGTGCGCAGTTCAGGTGTCGCAGCATTAAATGGGTTGTGTTCTAAAGTTATCTTCCCTTCAGTAAACGTTCATTCTGGTATCGTCTATGCATCCTATACCGCGCAACGATACGTCCTGTGGGATGTGACATTATCACAATGTTTGGTTGCACCAGTTTTCTCTTCTTTTTTTTTTTTTTTAAATTGTCACATGCTTTGCATTTGTGCGGCTCAGTAATTTATAAATTATTCTCCACGTTAAATGATATTCTTCTCGCCGCGTTGGTAACTTACAGGATAAGTGAGCCGGCCGCTCAGAAAGCAGTGGCAAACTACTGAGCGTAATCTTGCCAAGTAATCACCGACAGCGGTAAAATGCTGTTGACATGCTAGAAAGTGTTGACAGCGATGTCCTGTAAAGGATATGCGAAAACAAAATAAGTAATTTATAAATTATTCTCCACGTTAAATGATATTCAAAGCTAAACCATATTGAAATACCATAGCTAGGATAAGATAGCACCGACACTACTTTTGAGACAGTTTGGTATTATTCTGTGGCGGTGAATTGTGTGACTGGCAGTGACGTTTAATGAAGTCTGCTGAATAGTCCATTAGATTGTAGAGCCCTGGTAAAGGGTGTCCAGTTTCTCTTTTAGAGTGTCATCGTTTGGTGTTAGTTTCACGGCACAGGTGCTAGAGAACAAGCCAGAAAAAGACCCTTCCACGCAAATGATGACGTATGGGATACATGGTGCCAGCCCCAAGTTTTATAGACACATTGGACACTCGATGGATGCCGTGGTTAGAATCCTTTCGGTGGCGTTTACTTCCCAAGAGATTTTCTGGTTCCCATTTAAGTCTGGGTCGATTCGGGAGTCCAGCTCAGGTGAGGGTTACATCTGCATCAGTGAGGATTCGAGCACAAAACCACCAGGCTGACGGGCCACTGCGATACTGCGGCTCTGACTGTTATAACGTGGTCTTTTGTGCGTTGATTTCGACGGTATAAGCGTCGGTCGATCAAAAAGTAGAGGATGAATACAGAACGTAAAATTACCAAGTAAATTACAAACAGCCTATACATCTTGGGACTGATTGCAATTTTCTATTTTTTTTTAAAACAGGACGTGAACTTTTGTTTCTGACATAATGCGAGCAGCGTTATTTTGCAGCCCGGTCTCAAGTTACCAGTTGAGTTGCGTTGAGTTAGGAACCGACATCACTGCACTCAGGACATTCCCATACGTGCTCCGTCCCCTCGTTCAACAGCCAGCGAAGAGTCATACTACTAATCGTTCCCACCGCTATCTGATTAAAAGTTCTCCTGGTCTTCCCTCTCAGTTTTGAGATTCTTCCAGAACCCCTGCCGGTCACCCGCAATCTCATTCTTTCCATATATGGGTTCTCAATCTGTTCCTCCGCCGTCTCCACCTGGTCCCCACAAGCGCACGACCCTATGTCCATAGGCAAACTACCACCAAGAGGTGCATTCCCTGCTAGCCTATCAGCCTATTCATTTCCCCCGTACCCCCACATTTCCAGGGCAAAATATTCATACAATTCTCACAATCTGTGACCTCTGAAGCGACGAGAGCCATTCCACACGAAACATTCCTTTATCTCAAGTGACCATCAACAACAAAAATTAGAAACGTGAAGTTGCAATAATTATCATCGTCATAAACACCATTATCATCATCCTCATTATCATATGTCAGGACGAGTGGCGGGCAATTTGGAAGCAGACCTCCTTGTGTTGGCTTTCATACAATGGTATGAATGCGGGTCGTTCAGAAAGCAATGGCAAACTATTGAAGGTAAACTTTGCCAAGAAATAACCAACAGCCAGAAAGATGCTGGGGTTGACTTCGACGTGCTGTAAAGGATATGCAACTAACTTTTTAATTTTCTTAGATTGCTTTCATTTTTAAAAAACGGATCTTAAGTTGCCAGAATTCATTTGTGATTCTTGAAGACGTTACAACTGCCGTTAGTCCACAACCTCGGACCATCTGTCATTGACGTGAATGGCACAAATATAACCAAGAACAATGAAAAGACGCAAGAACAAATAAATGATGACATTCAGGATCGATAATGCTTTGATGATACTCTCCACCTGACCCCCTGGTTGTCTGTCCAGCGTGGGCCATTTGTGTGAGGCATTAGAGGAAATTGAAATTGTCCAGTAGTGGGAGTGCAGGGGTCCCAGATGCTTGTATTGGGTTTATTATTGCCAGTGTGATGTCCAGAGGTCATTTATGTGGCAGTTGTGGCGACATTGATGAGGACATTTGCAGAGTTACGCCTCGTCTTTCAACCAACAAACGCTCACGCGCGCATGTATGTGTGTGCTTGTGTGTGTATTGGGAAGAGCGAGATGTAAATGTGCGCGCACACACACACACACACACACACACACACACACACACACACATTTACGCTGTTTACATTTAGCACCATCCCCTCAACCCTAACTTTTCGCTTCTTATCTTCCTCTTCTTCTTCAGCCTTTCATCTCCTAGTGGTACATAGACATTACGATCATAATAATTGTTAGCAATTAATGATAAAGCGATAACCGTAATCTTGCACTAAAGTGTATTACATATTTGTGACAGTAACTACACAACTACAGAATGTGGAAAGCAGGAAGGGAGGGGGGGGGGGAGATATCTAGTGCCCCTCGCTAAACCTTCATAGTCCCACAAAATGTATCACCCCCTCCCCATCCCCTTCCATCGGAAATTGGTTACGGTCTATTAACAAACCGTGACAGCCCTCCCCTCCCTCTTGTCCTTCTCTCAAGCAGCTCAGCTCAATGACTCAACCCAAACTAGCCCAAATCTTAAACATAGTCACATCTGGACAGTTGAGGGACTGACCACGGCCAGGAAAGAGATTGTAATTCTCGGCTGCATCGATCCATTTTTCTCTAGGCAGCCTGTAATCAAGCATCTTGTGAATTCCCCACCAACTGTTCATTTAAGGAACGGAATATATTTTCCCGAACCAGTGGTGGGCCCTGAATCAGCAGCCAGCATGAACGGGATCCAAGCATTGTTTGATGGCTGCAGTATTGATTTGTTTATTCAACGGGTCTTAAAATGGTGCTGGGTGCCTCACTGGGGCGGCGCGAGAGAATGGCAGATGGGACGGGAAGATTAACAGTCAGTCAAGGAGTTAGATGACTTCTCACTGAAATTGTATATTTTGTGAGTAGATCATAGTTCCTCAACACAATTGAATAGTGAATATCACAACTTATATCTTAACATAGCAAAAACACAGATAATGCATACAGATAAAACTACTATGGAGAAAGAAATATATGTTAAAGAGGAAAAATTGGAGGTGGTGGAAAATTTCTAATATCTTGGGTCATTAATTACCAATAATAGTGACACAATGAAAGAAATTATAAAACGAATATCTATTGCTCTCCAAAGACTGAAACAGAATAAGTTGTGGAGTGAGACAGATAGAACTACAAAAATTAGATTTTTAAGAGCAGTGCATCTTTCCCATTGCAGCATACGCCTGTGAGACCTGTACACTTACTAAGCAAACTGAACAGCGCATAAATGCCTTTGAATGTAAATGTTATAGATGAGTTCTAAGAATATCTTGGATAAAGAAAAGAACAAATTCATTCATACTTCAAGAGCTGAATATTGAAGAAGGTTGGCTATTAAAGACGATAAAACAAAGAAAATTGAAATATTTTGGTCATTTGAAACGTCACGAACGTTTGGAGAGAACAATAATGGAGGGGTATATGCCTAGGAAGAAAGGAAGAGGAAGGCCAAAGAGAAGATGGGTGCAGGATGTGGCGGATGATCTCCAGATGGGTGTATCGGACGCGGGACATCTTGATTATGATCAAGTGGTTTTCCGGAAGGTTGTTATGGGAGCGAGGTTCTGCAAAGGACATGCTACTGAATGAATGAATGAGATCATAGTTGTATTTAACTCTATGACTGTGAATCCTGGACAGTTAGTAAACCAGCAAAACAGTCCCATGAAACTTTGGAGATGTGGTTCTGTAGAAGAATGCTGAAGATTCCTCAGGCAATAACAATGAGTAATCGAAACGTTTTGAGAGAGGCAAGGCACAAAGACAACTTATCACAAACATCAGACAGAGGCAGCCAGCATTTTTGGCCACACAATGAGAAAAACTAGAACATATTGTAACAACTAGAAAGATTTGTGGAAAGAGAGATAGAGGAAGACAGCGAGAGAAAATCCCAGTTAGTCTTGTGTCAAGGCACGGAAGGTTGTCAGCACACACATGGATACATGCCCCTGGAGACTGCAAGATGTGGAGAAGCATGATCTCCCACGCCAGTCGGCAAGGCCACTTGATGATGATGATGATGATGTAACTCTAGACTGACGTTACTGCTAGCGAGGGAAGATCGAAAGCAAATGGCCGTAATATGTAGTTATGGTACTGGAAGAAAATCAGAGCCTTTGAACTTCAGTATTACAGTCAAGGTCTTAGAATTCCATAGACCAGCAACAAGAAGAATATTTTAATATTTATGTTCTAATGTACCTGATCGAAGAAAACTGAATCATGAGCAGCGGGACTCACTTTCTCGGGAACTGAAACACAGACTGAACACAGTCTCGGGAACTGAAACACAGAATGAACACAGTCTCGGGAACTGAAACACAGACTGAACACAGTCTCGGGAACTGAAACACAGACTGAACACAGTCTCGGGAACTGAAACACAGACTGAACACAGTCTCGGGAACTGAAACACAGAATGAACACAGTCTGGGGAACTGAAACACAGACTGAACACAGTCTCGGGAACTGAAACACAGACTGAACACAGTCTCGGGAACTGAAACACAGACTGACCACAGTCTCGGGAACTGAAACACAGACTGAACACAGTCTCGGGAACTGAAACACAGACTGAACAGTCTCGGGAACTGAAACACAGACTGAACACAGTCTCGGGAACTGAAACACAGACTGAACACAGTCTCGGGAACTGAAACACAGACTGAACACAGTCTCGGGAACTGAAATACAGACTGAACACAGTCTCGGGAACTGAAACACAGACTGAACACAGTCTCGGGAACTGAAACACAGACTGAACACAGTCTCGGGAACTGAAACACAGACTGAACACAGTCTCGGGAACTGAAACACAGAATGAACACAGTCTCGGGAACTGAAACACAGACTGAACACAGTCTCGGGAACTGAAACACAGAATGAACACAGTCTCGGGAACTGAAACGCAGAATGAACACAGTCTCGGGAACTGAAACACAGAATGAACACAGTCTCGGGAACTGAAACATTTTAGCCAGATTTTTTTTGTGTGCGCTCGCTCGCTTTGAACTCAAGCGTAGTCCATTCACACTACTTCCAGTAGTGCTGGACTTAATTTTGCATGTGGGTTAGCTTTTGCCTATTAACAGTGTCCCACGCCATCATGAGTACCCACTCCGACTTCAGAGGTACTTGTAATTAACATCCCCAAGTCGAGGACGACAGGTCAACATTTTAGCCCAATTGTCCGGTGTAGGAGTTAAACCCTTTACCTAGACATCAGCACACCGGATGTTTAAGAACACGCGTTTTTATCCATCCGGCCATTCTGATCTACTTAGCCATATAAAAAAAAGTCACAGTGGTTTAGACAGAACAATCATGGACGTTTTGTGTCCTGGAAGAGGAGGCATGGGTCCACCAGTAAGAAGACTGTCTACACAGGCCAATGTAGACACATTGGCAGGGAAATACGTGAGGCGGGAGAACTAGCCAGGGATCGAGAGACTTCTGTCTTTTGGCTGTTTGTGATTTCTTGGCAAGTTTACGTTCAGTAGTTTGCCATTGCTGTCTGAACGACTGGAACTCTCACCTTTGCACGATTACCAACGCAAGGCGGTCTCGAAGCCCGAAGAGAGACTTCTGGGAAGGGCATGATGATAGAGTTTCTGAGGAAAATGCAAAGAATACCAGGGACAGACATAAAAACAAATGACCAAGTTCTAACAAGAAACAAATAAAAATCTTAAACTGATTAGAAAAATTAGACGTAGCGAGTCACAATTTTTTGGTCACATTATGAGAAGAAATAGATTGGAGACCTTGGTGACAACTGGCAAGATTGAGAGGAGGAGAACAAGGTTAAGACAGTGAAGTAAATACCTGGATGGCTTGGCCACGTGGCATGGTCGAGACAAGAACACTGAGCTGATCCACGACTCTGGTGATCGAGTGATATGGCGAAACATGACCGGCCACGCTTATCGGTATGGAATATGATGATGATGATGATGATGATGATGATGATGGTGATGATGATGATGATGATGATGATGATGATGATGATGATGATGATGATGATGAGAGTGGCGTTCTGCAAACGACCTGTTTCATGATTGTGATGATGATGGAGCTCGGTGACTAACGACACGTACAAAGGCCGTTCCTTCCACCAGTCTTTTTGTATTTCATTGAATATAAAACCGAGAGACACAGTCGCTGCTCAGTACTAGTATTTTCCAGGTGTGTAGCATATCGGTTGTCAGATACGCTTGTCATGTTTGTTCGTAGTTTTCTCTCCATGTTATGACTTTTGCTTGACGCGTCCCGGTTTAACGGTGTTGTGTTTGCGGATTGGGTGTCTCAAGAGCATAAATACTGGCTGTGTTGTAAATTGTGAATACATCTCTGCTAGGGGTTGGTTTCTCTTAGCGAGTTTCATAAACACTGAAAATGAAAGGGGTGTAACGACAAGAGGATCACATTCGTTGCGCCGGGTTTATCCCATATGGCTGTGCGAAAGCGTCGCACAGAGCATGAACTTGGAGACTCCAGCGACGATTCCCAGGGATCTCAAAGAAAACGTGCACTTGTGAACCAAATTACGGAGTCCGAAAACCGAACGCTACCTTCGGGGCGGCTTGACCATTTGGCCTGGGGTACACTCAAACGCTGAACATAAACTTGCCAAATGTAATGTTCTAACAGAACAGGCCATGATGTCTCCTGTAAATATGTAAGTGAACGGTCACGAACACAAGGTAATCAGTCAGTTTGTGTGTTCAGGACCTCCATGGAATAGACACGCGAACCTTGGGAAACAGATGGGGGAAAACGTTGATGCTTTTTACATTTTGATCTTCAGAATGCACGTATGGGTTTCGCAGAAGGAAAGACAGACACGTAACGGTAGATAAGAAATAGGAAAGGCCGGATATTTTCAACCCATCATAAATTAACAACCTGCCGAGAGAGAGAGATTGAGAGAGAGAGAGAGAGAGAGAGAGAGAGAGAGAGAGAGAGAGAGAGAGAGAGAGAGAGAGAGAGAGAGAGAGAGAGAGAGAGAGAGAGAACGAACGAACGAGCGAACTTTATTTTAAAAGGGTAACAAATTGGGCACGCAGGCTCGTCTTACATTCGGCCCTTTCAATCACTCATCTTTCATTCATCAAATGTGCATGTTACATTTACATAGGGGAAAAAAAAACATTGTCAAAAGGATTTTGTAAGCATAAACAGTGCATATTACGCATGATGCATTCACATTGGGGGGGGGGGGGGGGACATTGTCAAATGCAAGTTGTAAACATAAAAGGTGCATATTGCAATGTTGTGAGACACATCCCCCATCCACCCTCACATCCCGCAGCCACCCACACACCCCGCAGCCACTCTCACATTCCGCCACCCACCACACCTCCCCCACCCACCCACACATACCTCCACGCACTCACACAGACCCACCCACTCATCCCCCACCCACCCACTCATCCCCCACCCACACACATTTCTCCACCCACAGACACATCCCCCACCCTTCCCATAACAGACACACACACACACCCACTCACATATTCTCCAACACCCACCCACACACCCGCAACCACCCAGCAAAACACACATCACAAAACCACACACACATACCCCCGCCAACCCACACATCCCGCACCTATCCACACATACACATCCCACACCCTCACAATTTTCCCCACCCACCCACACACATCAGCCAACCTACACCCACTCACCCACCCAATATCAGCACCTCTCAACTACACCCCCCCCCCCACCTATACACACATCCCCCACCTTTACACACATCCCCACCCACAAACACATCTCCCCACCTGCCCACACATATCCCTCACCCATAAACACGCAAAAACACACACCTCCCACCCACACACACCCAACCACCCACATATACCCCACCACACACATCCGCCATTCATCCATGATGAATGAATAGAGAGAGCGCGCGCGAGAGCGAGAGAGAGAGAGAGAGAGAGAGAGAGAGAGAGAGATCAGCGTGGCGGCGATGTTTAAAGTGCTCGCGATTAAAATTCCTGTGCGCTGATTTCTAGGCTAGTGAGTTCATTTGAACTTAAACGTTGACTTCTTACTCAGGAAACTGATAAACTAGTGGACGGTAAAGTTGCCTAGTAAATTAAACCTGTGGTTGGGGTTGCTCGCAACATCCTGCAAGGGACATGCAACACACACACGCGCGCACGCCCGCATACACACACGCATATGACGACGGTGATATAGTGGTTAATGCGCTTGCCTGCCGAGACGGGGGTCCAGGTTGACTCCTCAGAAGAGGGATGATTAATTCCGTCTCCAGAATGGCTCTTGGCTTGACCCAGGCTAATGAAAATGGGCACCAGACAATTTTAAAAACATGGAAGTCAACATGGCCGAATTGATAACATCTTTGGTTCTTAAACATCCGATGTACTGATGCCGGGGTAGCGGGTTCAACTCCCGCACCGGTCAGTTGGACTGTAATGTTGACTTCTCGTCCTTGACTTGTGGGCGTAAATTACAAGTACCTCTGATGACGAGGGACACTGGTAATAGGAGGAAGCTAATCCACACGCAAAAATTAGTCAGTGTACCTCCTGTAGGTTGTTACACCCGTATGGTATACACTTGAGTTCAAAGCGAACAGACGGGAAAAAATGTAAAGAATGTTTAAAGTGATAGTCTGATAAGGACAATCGACGAGGAATCCCGTCTAATTATACCGTTGCCTAGAATATGTATTACCAGAGGAAATCAATTTGGGAACCAGTTGAGGCCACTGAAACAGTTACACAAACAAACACACATAGTATTTTTTATCGCTCACAGAAGGAGAAGAAAGAAGTAGAGACTACAGGACGCACTAGACAACATTACATTTGAAAGCTATAGTTACCGACCGGGATTCGAACCTGTCACCTCCAAATGGCGACAGCGCCTCGCTGCAGGAACAAGTGTATTTCGACGCATGACCAACTAACATTTCTACATTTCACATTTCAACGGAAGTATCAGTTATATTTTATATATACAATATCTATTTGGCAGAAACGAGGTCGGTGAAACAGAGTGTGAGAACCAGTGTTGTAGTGTTTCCTAACTTCCTCCGTTATCTGACCCGTTTTGTAAGTCTGGACACGTGACTGACGTTTATTGATGATGCACGTGAATGTTATACGCGTAAGGTCACATGCACATAGCTGTCAGTGTGCTAATAAGTGTGATATACGAGCTGTGCCAGCATGGCGGGTAACCCACTGATGTACCACAGCGGCACGGGTTCTTCATCTTTGGACTTGTTCATGACCGGTTGGATTTTTATAGTTATAGCTAAAGTTTTTCTACGGAATTGGTTAGCCAGCCCCACGACCAACCCTCCTTTGTGGCCTCTTGAGGTTTGTGTGGTAAGTTACAGTGTGGTACTATTCTTTGCTTCGGCTACGAGTGCCGGTGATGTTTGTCCATCAAGTGTCATGATGACCATTCATTTCATCCAGTGAGGTTGAAAGTCTTGAGCCGTGAGTTCTCAGACGGCTGGGTAAAGTCTATTTTTGGCTTGAAAAGTTCTTTGACAATGCGGGCAAAGAATTTTCGACTTTCCTGGAGAAGGATCTCCTTTTTTAAAACCCCGTCTTTTGGTTTTGGTTTTCTTTCCTCCAGTCTTTTTTTTTTTTCCTCACACGGGTCCTGGTAACATAAGAGGAGAACAATCCTTCATTGGCTTCTTACGACAGGCGTGGTAGGTTAGTGTTACATTATTTGCTTCTTCTTGTGGTCTCGGCTACACACGTTGGTTCTAGTATAACTAGAGAGACCTTTGCCTGGAATCTACGGGGGACATGAAATAGAGGAAGACCTAAACAACACACAGAGAAGTAGGCACAGAAGTGAGTAATATGGAGAGGACATGGGCGGAGCTGCACGGGATAGCTAAGGATTGCTTGGGGTGGGTCGGTTCAGGGTCTACGCCCCAGTGGAGAAAGAGAAAGAAGAAGAAGAATGGACGGGATCAGTCTTCTATTAGGTTGTCTGATTTGATTTCAGACTCCTTTTCGGAATATTCTTAAATAAGTGAATCGGTACAGTTGCCTCGGAACAGTCATAACATCTGATGGGAGGTGCATTAAAAAGATTAGAACAAGAATAGCTGTGACAAAGATAGTCTTTTGCAAAATGGAAAACATACTGACTAATAAAATGATGTCAGTTGTAATGAGAAAAAGAGTGTTGAAGTGCTACATATAACCTGTAATTTTGTATGGATGTGAAACGTGAACGATGGGTAGACATGCTGAAAAACACCAAATGGCAGTGGAAATGTTGTGTCTGGCGAAAATGCAAAGAATACCTTGGATAGACAGAAAAACCAATTAGTAAGTCCTACAAGAGGCAAATGAAAACCGTAAACTGATTAAAGAAATTAGACGTAGACAGGTCACATTTGTTTGGGCCGTTTTGAGAAGAAATAAAATGGAGAACTTGGTGACAACTGGCAAGATTGAGGTGAAAGAACAAGGGGAAGGCAGAAAAGTACATATCTGGATGACTTGACCACATGGCATGGTCGGGACAAAAACACAGATCTGATCTACGACTCTGGTGATCGTGTGAGATGGCGAAACACGAACGTCCACGCTTACCGGCATGGCGCATGATGATGATGAATGTGTTCTTTATAGCTGAATGATTGTGTGCTAAGCAGCTGGATAAACGCTTACTTGCGAATTCTTAGTTCATGTAGATTTATTTGATCTTTCTGTCCCAGATTGTCAGATTGTTGTTAGTTTGAGATTTTAATAAAAGTAATAATAATAACATCTGAGTGAAAAGTCTTTTAAAATAATACCTGTTTGGGACTGGAGACAACTGTTCTGTGCCATATGTAGTCGTTATTTTAAATATTTCAGATTAACATTCTATTCAGGGTGAGTTAGGTCATTACTGTATGAGGACAAAAGTTAAATTATATATATAACTAGCTGACCCGGCCCGGCTTCGCCCATACTCTGGTGGGGAGCATCTCATTTAATTCATATAAGTAGTCATATAAGTTCTCGTTCCCGTTACCGACTATCTGTCTGTCTGTCTGTCTGTCTGTCTGTCTATCTCTGTCTGTCTGACCCGGCCCGTCTTCGCCCAGACCCTGATGGGGAGCATCTAATTTAATTCATATAAGTAGTCATATAAGTTCCCGTTCCGACTATCTATCTGTCTGTCTGTCTGACCCGGCCCGCATCGCCCAACTCTGGTGGGGAGCATCTCATTTAATTCATATAAGTAGTCATATAAGTTCCCGTTCCCGACTGTCTGTCTGTCTGTCTGTCTGTCTGTCTGTCTGTCTGTCTGTCTGTCTGTCTGTCTGTCTGTCTGTCTGTCTGTCTGTCTGTCTGTCTGTCTGTCTGTCTATCTATCTATCTGTCTGTCTGACCCGGCCCAGCCCATGGTGGAGAGCATCTCATTTAAATTATATAAGTAGTCATATAAGTTCCCGTTCCCGACTATCTGTCTGACTGTCTGTCTGTCTTGGGTAAATGTAGGAGGGGAGGAGGAAGAGGGAGGTAGAGGAGGGAGGAGGAGGGAGGAGACAGGAGGAGTAGGGAGGAATAGGAGGGAGGAGGGGA
>JACEFZ010000676.1:0-42124 GCA_014155875.1 Cepaea nemoralis
CTACTTGACCACTAATTTACCACTAATTTAAGCATTACCATGTCACTACGACCAATTTTCCCTAAAATTTTCCTTACTTGACCACTTGACCACTGCTTGACCTCTAATTTACCACTCTTTAATCATCACCATCTCATTACAATCACTTTTCCCTAAAATTTCCTTACTTGACTACTTGACCCTTACTTGACCATTGCTTGACCACTGGTTGACCAGTGTGTAACTGCGAACACCTCTTATTACATTTATGACCACCCCTATATCACTCCTACTTGATCACTAATACCCACCCCTTACCATCAAATGACACCCATTATAACTTTATAAGATTTCCTTTGTAATGATGGTAGTGAATAAGCTACATACCACCCTTTACTTTCACTTAGACACTACTATCACACTGTTCAGATGATAGTAACCATCTACACCTCTTACTTCGTCGAGTATAACCACGACCCATCACACCCTTGGCAGTTTATACATTACTCACCACGAACAGACACATTATGTCTACGCCACCACCATATATACAACCCATGAGTAGAAACCACGACCCATCACACCCTTGGCAGTTTATACATCACTACACCACGCATACTAACACATTCATATACGTAACCAAAATATATATAACTTACAGCCCTCCCTCATCCATACTCACAACCTCGGTTTTCAGAACCAACTAAATATTACCTTAATTACTTTCACAGACACCCGCCATCACCCGTCAAACAACCGTTCCCACACGCCGCCAAACATTTTACCGAGTCGACAATTTTCCTCATATTTTCCTTCATAAACCCTATCAGCCGCCATTACCCACCAGATTTTGGATGCATAATATGTGTCTGGACACCTCAATATACTACTAATAACTGGCTGAGACAGAGAGACGTGAGGTAATAACTGACTGAAATAGACAGCATTTAAGTAATAACTGTCACAGAGTTCAAGTAATGACTGCCACAGAGTTCAAGTAATAACTGAGACAGAGTTCAAGCAACAACTGAGACAGAGTTCAAGCAATAACTGATACAGAGTTCAATTAATAACTGTCACAGAGTTCAAGTAATAACTGTCACGGAGTTCAAGTAATAACTGTCATGGAGTTCAAGTAATAACTGAGACAGAGTTCAATTAATAACTGTCACAGAGTTCAAGTAATAACTGTCACATAGTTCATGTAATAACTGTCACGGAGTTCAAGTAATAACTGTCACAGAGTTCATGTAATAACTGTCACGGAGTTCAAGTAATAACTGAGACAGAGTTCAATTATTAACTGTCACGGAGTTCAAGTAATAACTGTCACAGAGTTCAATTCTTCTTCTTTGCGTTCATCCGGAGTGATTTTTTCAGATGTGATTGCGGTGTGTCTGGTTAGGCACCCTCGGGTCGAAACCCTCAGGCCAACACATCCGACTTTTAGCGTGCATTTTTGACCAGGTTAGCAATCCTGGGAGACTCTCACTTTTGTGGTACTGTCCACATCTCAGCTGGTCTAGTTGGAACAGTCGAAGACTACACGGTCATCCCTCAAGTGAAGGAAGGGACAGTCCATAGCATTTTCCGCCATCCTGGGTGGCTTCCATAATTGCAGAGCCGGCACATAGCGCTCTGGTGCTGGGTCTACCGAGGGAATCGTCACGTCCTGCTCATGGCTGTTTTAATTCCTCACTTCAATATATTGGGCATTTCGCTCGCCCTGGGCCGTTCCTGCACAAACCAGTCAGTTCTGCGGTTGGTTTCCACTAAGCGAGTTTTCGGACATGTGCTTGTCCCTGTACCCATCAGAGCTGTTCCAGGCACGGCGGACATTCGGAAAACTACCTAGTCAGAGCTGTTCCGAACAATAGCGGCATTCGGAAACTAGGTAGTCAGAGCTGTTCCTAGCACGGGAGACATTCGGACGAGACATTTCACTCGGACGTAAATGCGTAGTGTCAATTTTTAGTTTGCCACCCGTAGGACGACACTTCCGACTTCCGGCGGGCATTTTTTAGTGAGGTTAGCCTTCCTCTGGTTTCGAGACACGTTAGACTGTTGTAATGTCACCCACATCTCAGCTGGTCAAGATAGAACGATCAACGATATCATGGTCTGCCCTCAAGGGAAGGCAGGGGCAGACCATGGGCATTATCACGCTATCCAAGGAGGCTTCCATAATTGCAGAGCCGGCACATATTGCTCTGAGACTGGGCTCACCCAAGGAGTTTCCACGTCCTGCTCATGGCTGCTTTAGTTCCTCACTTCCATGTGTTGGGCATCCCACTTGCCACTGATCGCTCAATCACACACCAGGAGCGGTCAGACTGCGAGTGACATCCACTCGGTAAGCTTTTGCTTGTGACTTCAGACCACGCAATAGGTTCGCTCGCCGTGCGTTCCATTTCGCGTTGATGAGACACATTTTTCCACTTTTGTCTACACTCTCTATGAGTTAGATACAGACAGTTTCCGTAACCCTTCGACTGGGGCACTTTTCTGACTTTTTTTGTACTCGCTCACGAGGTAGGCTACATGTGCTGCCGGCTCAGCACCTTACCTTCGTGCAGCAGTGAACGTGAAACGGCCAGGCCCCTTCATCCGGGAAACTCTCATATCCCCCAGCTGGGAGCCTTCGAACATGTATCAGACCTGAGCATGTAGCTTGTTCAGTATCATGTTTCTATTTTCCGGTAGACGGGTATCAGCCTGGCTCTAAGATCCGAGGGTTTGTGGCTTAGAGGCGTTCAGCCACAGCCCTCGACAGGGAGCCTTAAGAGTTTTGTCCGGACCAAGAAATTCTGCCTTTGAGCCACCTCATTTAAATTTTGACTGCTATCCTCAGTCTATGCCTGCAGAGCAGCAGGTTGTGTCTCTCTTAGTCTGGTCCCCTATCCCATAAGCTGTCCGATATGTAATTTTTCACCCATCGGCAAGCAAATGGGGTCTATGGGACACGCAAGCTCCCCCACCACGTCAAGGTGGAGACACATCGGGGGAGACAGAGTTCAATTAATAACTGTCACAGAGTTCATGTAATAACTGTCACAGAGTTCATGTAATAAATGTCATGGAGTTCAAGTAATAACTGAGACAGAGTTCATGTAATAACTGTCACGGAGTTCAAGTAATAACTGTCACAGAGTTCATGTAATAACTGTCACAGAGTTCATGTAATAACTGTCACAGAGTTCATGTAATAACTGTCACGGAGTTCAAGTAATAACTGTCACAGAGTTCAAGTAATAACTGTCACAGAGTTCATGTAATAACTGAGACAGAGTTCAATTAATAACTGTCACGGAGTTCAAGTAATAACTGTCACAGAGTTCAAGTAATAACTGTCACAGAGTTCAAGTAATAACTGTCACGGAGTTCAAGTAATAACTGAGACAGAGTTCAATTAATAACTGTCACGGAGTTCAAGTAATAACTGTCACAGAGTTCAAGTAATAACTGAGACAGAGTTCAAGTAATAACTGTCACGGAGTTCAAGTAATAACTGTCACGGAGTTTCAAGTAATAACTGTCACAGAGTTCATGTAATAACTGAGACAGAGTTCAAGTAATAACTGTCACGGAGTTCAAGTAATAACTGTCACGGAGTTCAAGTAATAACTGTCACAGAGTTCAAGTAATAACTGTCACAGAGTTCAAGTAATAACTGTCACAGAGTTCAATTAATAACTGTCACAGAGTTCATGTAATAACTGTCACAGAGTTCATGTAATAAATGTCACGGAGTTCAAGTAATAACTGAGACAGAGTTCATGTAATAACTGTCACGGAGTTCAAGTAATAACTGAGACAGAGTTCAATTATTAACTGTCACGGAGTTCAAGTAATAACTGTCACAGAGTTCAATTAATAACTGTCACAGAGTTCATGTAATAACTGTCACAGAGTTCATGTAATAAATGTCACGGAGTTCAAGTAATAACTGAGACAGAGTTCATGTAATAACTGTCACGGAGTTCAAGTAATAACTGTCACAGAGTTCATGTAATAACTGTCACAGAGTTCATGTAATAACTGTCACAGAGTTCATGTAATAAATGTCACGGAGTTCAAGTAATAACTGAGACAGAGTTCATGTAATAACTGTCACGGAGTTCAAGTAATAACTGTCACAGAGTTCATGTAATAACTGTCACAGAGTTCATGTAATAACTGTCACAGAGTTCATGTAATAACTGTCACGGAGTTCAAGTAATAACTGTCACAGAGTTCAAGTAATAACTGTCACAGAGTTCATGTAATAACTGAGACAGAGTTCAATTAATAACTGTCACGGAGTTCAAGTAATAACTGTCACAGAGTTCAAGTAATAACTGTCACAGAGTTCAAGTAATAACTGTCACGGAGTTCAAGTAATAACTGAGACAGAGTTCAATTAATAACTGTCACGGAGTTCAAGTAATAACTGTCACAGAGTTCAAGTAATAACTGAGACAGAGTTCAAGTAATAACTGTCACGGAGTTCAAGTAATAACTGTCACGGAGTTCAAGTAATAACTGTCACAGAGTTCATGTAATAACTGAGACAGAGTTCAAGTAATAACTGTCACGGAGTTCAAGTAATAACTGTCACGGAGTTCAAGTAATAACTGTCACAGAGTTCAAGTAATAACTGTCACGGAGTTCAAGTAATAACGGAGACAGAGTTCATGTAATAACTGTCACGGAGTTCAAGTAATAACTGAGACACTTAAAAGTCGAGCTTAAAAGTCGACAGGGTCGACTTCATTGCACCGGGATTTATCCCATATGGCTCGGTCTCTTTCCGCAGCACGGTAAAGCGTCGCATAAAGCACGAACTCCGTAGCTTTTAGCGACGACCCACAGGAGTCTCCGAAACATTTAACTCGTAAACCGAAGGACGCGGCCCGGAATCGAACCCACAACCTTCGGAGCACGAGTCAAACGGCTTGACCACTTCGCCACAGAGACTCCCATGGTAATAACTGTCAGAGAGTTCAAGTAATAACTGAGAAAGAGTTCAAGTAATAACTGTCTGAGGTGTAGAGGTTCGGGTAGTAACTAGGACAGTTGCGTGTGTTACAACCGACCTGGATAGCATGTTCAGAGTTAAATTATGACAGTGTTGTTACAATGCTTTCCTTTGACGTACCGACCGGAAGCAGGGTGGAAAGGGGTGGGGGGTGCAGGAAAAGAATACGTCAGCGGGTTTATCAAGGTGGCTGGGGAGAGAGGAGGGCAGAAGAATACTCTGCGGGTTTATCAAACATCAAGTGGCAGGTGAGAGGTGCGCATACAGGTAACTCGGTGTTATGGAGAATTTGAGAGAAAACACGCTGGGTATCATCAACCTGTAAAGACATTAACGATATCTGCAGTTGTCTTGTCAGAAGAGCAAATGTACACTCAATGTCTTCCTAGCAAGGGGCTCTCTCCCCGGCCTTGAAGCGGGTTGGGTATATGGTGCATGCCCAACAGTTTTAGACCACGTGACAATGGAGGGGTGATGCGGTCATTATTACGCTGGTCGCCTCTTGACCCCCCCCCCCCCTCGCCTTCCCCCTTTCCCTCCCCAACCTTACATTCCCTGGTATCCGTTTGAGTCGATTACATATCCCAGGTCAGTTATTAAAATAAATCCATGTTTGGATGTTGATTCGAACATATAATTATTGCCGACAGGCAAACGTGCTAGCCATGGCGTGATTGTAGCTCCAACAGGGAGTACATGGTCCAGGCACAGATAACTGCACACAACTGTACGCCTGGTGAGATAAACGGCGGCCTGGCGGCGGTGGAGGAGGCAGCAGCCGCAGTAGACGAAAACGAAGAAGGATGAAGAGGAGGAGGAGAGGATTGGGAGGATGATACAATGGCTGAAGAAGGAGGAGAAGAGGAGGCGGAAGAAGGAGGAAGAGGAAAATTGGAGGGAAGGATTGATAGATAGAGGAGGCGGAGGAGGAAGAATAAGAAGAAGGAGGAGGCGGATGGGAAGAGAAAGGAGGGAGAGATGAAGCGGGTGAAGACAAGGAAGGAATAGGATGGGGAGGGGTTGAGGGATAGGGGAGGTGAAAGAAGGATGAGAAGGAGGAGGAAGGAATGGAGGGGGAGGAAGAAGAAGAGGAAGAAGATTTGTAATCCGTCCTTTATGCGTTTTATCTTTACATATTTGTAATATTTGTGATGATATCTTCACGTTTGTTCTATGTTCCAAGATTATTAGGGTATTTTCACGTGTTTATAATCTGCACTGCGGTTGTTATATCTCATCATCATCATCAGTATCATCATCCAGTGCCTTGCCGGCTGGCGTGGGCTATCACGCCTCTCCACAACTTACGATCTCCGACGTCATGGATCAATTCGTGTGTTGACTCCCTTCCATGCCATGACACAAGACTGTCAATAATCTTTTCACGCTGTCTTCCTCTATTTCTCTTTCCGTACATCTTATATAATATAAAATATTATTATTGTAATATCCACACATTTTAAAATCCATCCTATATTTGTTATCAAATACTCACAATATTGTAATCCTATTACATTTATAATATTATTATATCTTTCCATGTTTGACCACTGCATTACAGTTATTACGAAATCTTCACATGTTTGTAATCTGCACTACATTCATTAGGATTTCTTCATATATTTGTAATCGGTATTATAGTTGTTATGATATCTGCAAATGTTTGTAATTGATTCTTCATGTTTGTTTCACACAACAATGTTACATAAACAGCCCCCCCCCCCCCCCAACCCCTGTATCCTCAGATCACTGGTAAGCTATACACCTGATTCACTGCACTAGTCAAACCAACATCTGGTCTTTTCCAAGCTTAAACTTGGACTTATATGTTGACTTCTCGTCCTCGTCTTAGGGACATACATTACAAGTACGCCCGAAGTCGGAGTGGATTCACTTCTTGGCGAGGGACACTGGCAATAAGGAAAGCTGGCCAGCGTGCAAACAACAGTCAAGTATGCACTACGTTCGAGTTCAAAGCGAGCAAATGGGAAAAGATGTGAGGCTAAGTGTGGCTTGTTTTATGTTTCTATGGAAGCCCTTTCATCTCACAACCTTCCTTCTCCTTGTATAGTTCCCTGGAGAAGAACAGATTTTATGGTCTCTGCAAATGTCAATGCTGTGTTAAATAAGGTCTGCTAATTGGAGTAACCGTTTTCTATTTTGCCGTGTCCTGTCATGTAATCCATAATATAACTCTGTTAGCGAGCTTGCAATAAAATAATTTTCAAAAACTCAGTAAAATAAAACAGTAAAATAGGTTAAATAAATCAACAGGAGGATGAAAGGATAACTGGAAAACATAACTGTTTTTAAAAAGTAAAACTAGAGCTGCTAAATCCAGTTTATGAAGATACGTAATAAATAAAGGAGTTAAACGGGAGATGAGAAGAGATTACAGACAACAATTAGACAAACGAGACCAATGAAGTTTGTCATAGTTCAATATTACATTTATATGAACTATAACATATAGAATATAGTTACGTGGATACTAGAATAGAAGTAAACACAGACCAAAAGAATGTATAGAGTACAGTAGTTGTTGACACATGAGAAAGCATCCAGAGTACTACGGTATTCACTAATTCCGAGTGTACGATTCACGTGCATTACAACTGAGAGTGAGTGACCTTCGTGGATTCAACAAATGTAGAAAACCTGAGACAAGAGGAAGATTTGTTTTTCCTTTTCGTGTGGCCTTATGACAGTTTACGACCATTGTAATAGTTTAGCTAATTACATGATTAGTCAGTGAAGTATATTGTGAAACTTAGAGAACGCATAGTTGTATTTAATAGTTAGATTTCACGATCAATTACCGATTAAGAAAGTATAGTGTTTACATTCTGTGTTTAGTTAGCTAGTGGTTTTGACCAGTATAACTACTTGTATTAATGTTGGTAAGCATGGGCGGACATAGACGTTCAAGTTAGCCCAAAGGGAGTAGGACGTGTTTACACGCAAAATATTGTATTAGATGTGTATTAGATATATTATAAGGGGCGTTCATTTGAAATCCGTTCGTGCCACACCGCGCGTAATTGCGTACGTTGAACATGATCATGTCATAGTCATGTGATAAGTACTGACCAATGAATAAAAGAGCAGGTGCTTATCGTCCCATGATGCATAGGTTCTGTTTCTGACCGTTGAGAAAATGGCCGGTTTGATCCAAAATCCGTCCAAAAAAGCTCAAAGAGCGATGATTCAGTTTCTTTCATTTGAAGGATGTCGACCAGTGGACATTCATCGAAGAATGCAGGCAGCGTACGGTAACAAATGTGTGTCGAAGACAACAGTGACAGACTGGGCACGAATGTTTCGGAAAGGACGTCAGTTCACGACAGATCTTCGACGGCCGGGCCAAGCGCATATTGTTGCAACAAAAAAAAACCATCGCCAAAATTGATGCAGCAGTACAGATGAACCGTTGTCGAAGCATACGTTCGCTAGAGAAAGAATTTGATGTGTCAATTGGGACAATTCAAAAGGTCGTTCATAAGAAACTGCAATATCAGAAGGTGTGTTCTCAGTGGGTACCACGGATGTTGACCGACCACCAAAAAGAGGAACGCATTGGATGGTGTTTGAACCACTTGCTGCGTTACAGAGTGGAGGTTGATGCATTTCTCTTCCGCATAGTGGCAGGCGATGAATCATGGTGTCACCACTCTGAGCCGAGTAGCAAAAGAGAGAGAATGCAATGACCAAAAGCAAAAAAATTGAAGTTACAGGTTTCCGCTGGTAAGACTATGCTGAGCGAATTTTTTTTTTTTTTTAAACCATGAAGGGCTATTGTTGGCCGACTTTAAAGAACTTGGCGTCAACATCAACTCTACCCACTACTTGCAAACACTAGACAAGCTGCAAAAAGGCATAAATGACCTGGCATGCTTTCTCGCGGTGTGATTTTGTTGCACGATAATGCTCGTCCGCATGTCGCAAAGATTGTGCAGGAAGCATTTTCAAGGAAGAAGTGGGAAATTGTGCAACATCCAGCCTATAGTCCTGATTTGTCACCATGTGATTCTCATTTGTTCGGATCTCTGAAAAAAGCTCTCAAGGGGCAACGATTTCACACAGATGCAGACGTAATGAACGCGGTAAATACTTGGTTCAGTGAGCAACCACAATCCTTTTTTGCGGACGGCATTCGCCGCCTACCTAAACAATGGGAGGCTTGCCTGAATGCCTACGGCGACTTCTTCTGACCAACCCTGGGTGCATACTTCATTCAAAATGAATGCTTTGTTTAATTCTACCACATCTGTTAATGTTTCTTTTATGCTTTTGTAATAAAGCTATTGGAACGGGTTTCAAATGAACGTCCCTAATAGAAACATGATTTCGATTACAACGTCACGTAAGATGGGATAATATGTTTGTACAGCATGTGTACTGACTGCTTGTCAGAAAGACGAGTGAAGGACAGGGTTCGAGAAGATGGCCATGAAACATCATGCACTTGTCAATGTAAGCACACTGTGGCGGACCGGTAAGAGTAGGGATAGGGCTGTGGGATATTAGTTTATTCGATAAAGGAAGTGGGCTGGTTAATTAGGACACGTGTCTTGTACATTCTAGGTCTTAGTATGTCCATTATCTATAAAAAAAAAACATCATGCACTTGTCAATGTAAGCACACTGTGGCGGACCGGTAAGAGTAGGGATAGGGCTGTGGGATATTAGTTTATTCGATAAAGGAAGTGGGCTGGTTAATTAGGACACGTGTCTTGTACATTCTAGGTCTTAGTATGTCCATTATCTATAAATCTCTGTCGACCAGTCTATATTGATTAAGAGACCAAATTACCCTAATGATATTTACAACGCGCCAGCTTCTTAGACTAGCCATCCATTTTGTCTCAACATGTCAGTTTAGAGCAGTGTTTCCCAACGTGGGGCCCACGCCCCACAGGGGGGCAATTTGACTGTTAAGGGGGGCAATTCGAAAATGGAAGAAATCGGCTGAATATAACAAAACGGGGAGACTTGAGACTGAAGTTAACTAAATTGGAACCTGACATAAGATCTCTTTGCAGCAAGCAACAAGCGCAAGGATCTCACTAAATTTAAATAATAAATAATTACTAATAATTAAAATAATATAGAAAAATCTTTCATTAAAATTATTTTGTACTTGAATTTCAGTTCTCCATTATATGTTTTGAAAATTTACTTACTGTGTTTGCTCAATAATTACCTAGTGATTTCTTCCTAAAACCTATCATTCAAGTTTCTTTAGTGAACATTTCAATTTTTTAATATTAAAAATAATGTATATGTTGAGGGGGGGGGGGGGGGGGCATGGGGACGGGGGGAGGGGGGCAATATGAATTTTAGAAAGGCTTAAGTGGGGCATGGTACAAAAAAGGTTGGGAAACACTGGTTTAGAGAGTCTAACCAATTTTTACCTGCCAACCTTCACGACTGAGTTGTCAGGGGACCGAACCCAACACAATCTAGTAAATCTGTGCTATTTTGTCTTCCATGTCATTGTTTTCCCCAGTTGTGACTGCATGGTGACTGTCGCTAGATATCTGTTAATTTTCTAAGTGTTTAGTATAAAAGAAGAATTTGAGATGCAAATCAAGATAAAATAGAAGTCGAAGGTAAAGACCTTTACACAATTAGGGATGTTTTTCACTTGGACAAAGTCGTTGAGTATAAGAAAATGAAGTGCCGATGTGATAACAATCCGGGGTACCTGGGCCGGTGTGGGAGTTGGTAGACATCTGACACTCCACAGCAGTATAGAAGCTTTGGCTGCACAGTAGTTGATGTAGGTGCTAACACAGTGTCCCGGGATTAGTCCTTCAAATGTGGCAGGATTTATTTTGTGACCAGGATGTGTCTGAGATCGATCTAGCCTCATGAAATGTGTTGCGATAATTTGTTACATGTTCTACCATGGCAATGGCAAACTACTGAACGTAAACTTGCCAAGAAATCACAAACAGCCAACAAATGCTCGGGTTGACAGCAATGCCCTTTAAACAATATGCAACTAACATTTCTTTTAAATTACCATAAGGAAAGAAAAGGTGTCGGTGAAGGAAACCAGTTATCTCATTGCAACGTAACCTAATATAAAAGTAAAGGTTTCAGCTTTCATAAACTTACGACACCGTGTGCATTGAGTTATCTTATATTTTACGGCAGTAGTTGCTATTTATAAGGTTGCTAACTCTATTACTTAGATATATATCTTGTATAAAGACGTGAATGCATCCGAGCATGTCGCTGGAACAATGCTATCAGTGCCGGATTTATATCTGGCCAGGTAGAGGATGCATCAAGCTAGGAAGACCCTTGGTAAAGAATATCACTTCATTCCGTCTCGCCATACTTGGCAATATGTACGCCTTTTGACTACTTTACAATGATGGGTTTAGAGTGAACAATATAAATGCCTATTAAATTGAATAACACACAGACTGTGTATGTGTGAACAATATACGTACCTATTAAATGACAGAATGCACAAACTGTGTATGTGTGAACAATATAAATATTTATTACATGGAAGAGTGCACAGACCGTGTATTATGTAGTTGACCTGGTTTCTTTTCCGTCCCATATAATAATGTAACACATCACTTCAGGAAGCAGGCGTGGCGCAGTGGCTATCACGCTTGCCTGCCGGCCCGGTGGTCATATGTTTGAATCTCAACAGAGGTGTGGATGTTTTTGTTTCATTGACTTGGACTCCCTGGTCGATTAAGTATAAAACTGGTACCAGAAAATGTTCGGAGAAATAAAGGCGGTCGGAGTGATACTGAACACAGCACCCATCGGATGCCGATGTGTTTATAAAAATATATGGAGTCAGAACCAGATTCCCAATACGCCTGAAAGCATGGGGGAGGTGTCCTTTCGCCTTTGTGTGACCATCACCCCAGCCTCACCAATAAACAAGGGAAATACCAAGTCATATATGTGTTGCGTTTACTGTGCATTACGAAGGTTTCAGCTGTCCCTTCTTTAGCCTGTGACAAGATCGTTTTGTCTAGACTCATATAAATAGACCCAACGCCTAGATCAGTGGTTCTCAACTTTTTTTGGCCCATGCCCCCCTTTGTCATATTTTCAGAACGTCACCCCCCCCCCCCCTTCGTTTTTCCACTCTAAAAATCCCCTCCGCCCCTACACAGTATACGTAATAATAGAAGCTAAATTTAATAGCACATACTAAAACAAGTACACATGTGGTAATTCTGGACACTATCAAAGGGTCCCTCGCGTGCTCTTTAACCCTGCACGGTGTTGGAAACTAGAGTTTACAATGTTTACCAGACTATGTTAAGTTGTCAGAGTCCGTGATTTAGGGCTAGTGAACGGAGTTTCACATTCCCGAAATGCCGGGTTTGAAGTCAGCCGCAAGTTATTTAGACGTATATTGTTTTGCGTTGATTTTCGCTATGATATGAGCGTCGGCCATTAAGAAAAATAAAACAATGGCTAATCACAGAATATACAATTGGCTAGAAAATAATAATTCGCCAATAGATGCTGGGGTTGATTGCGACGTTTTGTAAACAGGACTAGCAGCTAACTCTGTAAAGATGGACATCGACCAGACAATATGCACGTGGATTCTTGCTCTTCCTTCTCGGGTAGCTGTGGCATATTACACATAGTGTTTGCGTTAGGCCTCTATGAGAGTATCTATCCATCCATCACGTGCCATGCCGATATGCTTGGGCGGTCATGTTCTGCCATCTCACTCGATCACCAGAGTCGTGGATCAGCTCCGTGTTCCTGACTCGACCATGCCACGTGGCCAAGCCATCCAGGTATTTACTTCTCGGTTTTCCCCTTGGTCTCTTCCCTTCGATCTTGCCTGTTGTCCCCAAGTTCTCTCAGTAATTTCTTCTCATAACATGCCCAAATGTTATATGAGTATGTGTTATTTGAATTATATCTACCTGTAGGCCAAACAGAAAGGCGGCAGCCATACCTCTCCAACGCAGAAACCCATACCGACCTGCATGTCCCACACACACATATAAAGATTTGGTTGAATTATTGATTGTGTAAAATGTATGCACCATCGCAGGAGACAAATATGAATGTTTTGTATTCCCCCCCCCCCCCCCTTTTCCCGTCTCCCCACCCCCAGGTATTATAGACCCAAAGATCTTCTTGCAGATAAACCTACAGGGGTGGAGAAGCTAACAGATGTTGATGAGCCTGACTACTGCAGCACGATCATGTCCACTTGCACAGAAATGCCAGAGGTCAGGAGGAGGATGGCATCTCTCTATAGTTAAATGTTCTAGCCCAGGAGATGATTGGGGATAAGTACAGCCCAGCAGAACGGACACGTGTTTACACAGAGGGTCAGTCCTATCCTCTCACTCTCTCTCTCTCTCTGTCTCTCTCTCTCTCTCTCTCTCTCTCTCTCTCTCTGTCTCTGTCTGTCTCTCTCTCTCTCTCTCTCGCGCGCGCGCGCGCACGCACACCAATATGCTCCTGCTCGCATGCCTCCAACGAAGCATGCCACAGTTTCGTAATGTCAGTTGCAGACTGAGAACAGTGAAATTGTATTGAGTGTGCAATCAAGTTAACCTGAAGAAAAGGGTGGGAAATTGTTCGAAATGTTTGAGATCGATTTGAAGTAAGGGACATTTATGACAAAATAGGTTAAGTTAAATAATACGCAGGAAAGAATGGGTTACAATAAAATAACAATTATCAGAAGTAACTTAACAACTATTAATCAACATTCATAGAAGTAGCGGATATCAGGTGAATGTATTTGATTTGTCAAGCTATTTCAAAAGCAGTCTGAGCAATTGATATGTCTATATTGGCGGGGGAGGGGTGGGGTAGGGGAGTCCTAATACATTGATCTTACATATATATCGTCACATTAACATCAAATTTACAATGGAGGTAAAGAGTAATTCACAGTGGTTTGGTGTTACAAATAAAATACATCATCACAGTAACAATCTACTAGGCTGAAACAAAGTAATTCACAGTGGTTGGGTGTTACAAATACATCATCACAGTAACAATCTACTTACGCCACTGCGTGAATGTTTGGATAATCCTAATCAAGATAAATAAAATGCCCTTTTTTCAAATTAGAATTTCACATTTCTTTATCCGCTGGTTAAGAAAACAAACACCACATGTGTAATGTAAATATACGCGCTAACACGTAGCAGCACGTTAGGAACTATCTGTTTCACATTTGTCCTTTTAACCCTGGCCGTCTTGGACGTTACTGCTATACATCATTGCACAAGTGGGGAACGGTGTGTCCTTGGTGCGATAATAAAGAGGGACTGGTGACATTTTAGCGAAATAAGAATGCCACATAAAAGGATTTATGCGCCAGTGACTCTTGTAGTTTCAATGTGGAGGGGGTGGGGTGGGACATAGAAAACGTACAAGAAAAGCCAATTTAAGTTTACTGCAGAAATGAGTGGTGGAAACAGGCTCTTAACACATTGTAATATGTATGCGTCATTACATGACATGCGGGATGCTTCTTCTTCTTCTTCTTCTTCTCCTTCTTCGTCTTCTTCTTCTTCTTCTTCTTCTTCTTCTTCTTCTTCTTCTTCTTCTTCTTCTTCTTCTTCTTCTTCTTCTTCTTCTTCTTCTTCTTCTTCTTCTTCTTCTTCCTCTTCTTCTTCTCCTCCTCCTCATCATCCTCCTTCTTCTTCTTCTTCTTCTTCTTCTTCTTCTTCTTCTTCTTCTTCTTCTTCTTCTTCTTCTTCTTCTTCTTCTTCTTCTTCTTCTTCTTCTTCTTCTTCTTCTTCTTCTTCTTCTTCTTCTTCTTCTTCTTCTTCTTCTTCTTCTTCTTCTTCTTCTTCTTCTTCTTCTTCTTCTTCTTCTTCTTCTTCTTCTTTTCTTTTTATTTTGCTGCTGCTGCTACTTCATCTTCTGCTGCAATCCCATCCTCCATCTCATTACCATGACTTCTTCCTCTTCTTCCGCTGCTACTGCCTCCTCCGTCTCATCCCAATCTTTTATTTTCCTTTTGCCATTACTTAGGTTGCCTTCTCTTCCCCTTCTGTCATGTCTCCGTGGCGAAGAAGTTACGGACGCGGTTCGTAATCCCGTACACCCAGATTCGAAACACAACGGTGCTTGTTTTTTCGAAAATGGTATAGGACCCGGTCTTTCAGAAATCAATGGCAAACTACTGAACGTAAAACTTGCCCAGGAATCACGAACAGCTAAAATACTGGGGTTGATTGCTACGTCCTGTGAAGGACATGCAAAAAAAAAGTCGCTTAAAAGTCGACAGGGTCGATTTCATTGCACCGGGTTTAATCCCATGTGGCTCGGTCTCTTTCCACAGAGCGGAAAGCGTCGCACAACGCACGAAATCCGTAGCTCTAGCGACGACCACAGGAGTCTCCGAAAAATTTCACTCGTGAACCGAAGGACGCGGCCCGGAATCGAACCCACCACCTTCAGAGCCCGAGTCAAATCAAATCAAATCCACTTTATTTTAAAAGGGTCACAAATTGGGCACGCAGGCCCGTCTTACATTCGGCCCTTCCAATCACTCATCTTTCGTCCATCAAGATGCATTATACATTCACATAGGAAGAAAAAAAAACAAATTGTGAAATGAATGTTGTAAACATAAACAAGGCAAATTGCCATGTTATGAGGCCCAAGTCCCACCTACCCACACATCACCCCACCCACACGTCACCTCCACCAACAGATACACTCCCACCTACCCACACACACACACCCAGGGACACATACATACCCCACCAACCGACCCATCCCCCTCACACACATCCTCCACCCACACACACACTGCCCACACCTGTTCCCCCAACCCAAACACACTCGCCACGAACACAAACATCTCCCACCAACCCACACATCCCGCGCCAACCCACATACATATCCTAACCCACACACTCATCCCCCACCCACACATACTCTCCCCACCCACACCTCCAACCACCCATCTCCCAACCACACCCCCATCGACCACATATTCCCCACCCACGCACACACACCCCCACCAATCCACATATCGCACATCCACTCACACATCCCCAAACCATACACACACATCCCCAACAACTGACATCTCCCTACCCACATACACACACACAGCTCCCTAACCACCTATACATCCCCAATCCACTCTCTCACACACACACCACCACCCACACATACATCCTCCACCCACTCACACATGCCCTAACCCACACCCAACCATACAATATTCCCAACCCACGCACCATACACACATATCCCTCACCAACACATCCCACACCCACATACCACCTACACAACACACATATCCCCCACCCACATATCACACAATATCCCCACCCATACCCACACAGATACCCTTATCCACCCAACCCGCACATACCCCCATCCACGCACCACACAAATCCCCCACCCACACACACATCCCCCACCCACTCAACACACATAAATCCCCAACCAACATACCACACACCTCTCACCACCCACACACACATTCCCCACCCATCCACCAACACACACTCATTCACTCACCCACATATCCTCCACTACGCACCCACACACTCCAACCACCCACCCGAACCAAACATCTCTCGATCACACATATCCCCACCCACACACACCCTCCACCCACTCACGCTTCCCACCCCGACACATACACATCCCACACCCACCTACACATCCCTAAGCCACTCACACACCCCCACCCACACATTCCCCATCCACGCACCCACCACCACAAACGTACCACCCACCCACACACCATGCACACACCCCCACCAACAAACCACACACATATCCCAAACCCACACACCATACACTTCTCCCCACCCGCCCTTACAACCCCAATCCACCCACACACATCCCCTACCCACACAACCCCGCCACCTACACATACTTCTCCCAAACCATCCACACATCTTTACCCACCCACACATATCCCCCACCCATACACACATTCCATGCACACGTCCCATACACACATCCTCCACCCATACACACGGCCCCCACACCCATTCCCACACCCCTACTTTCACCCCCACACATCCATCCACACATCCCACCAACACCCACAAATCTTACTACCCACCAACACCCAAACACCCCAACCCATCCAAACGCATACCCCCAACCACACACCCACACATCCCCACACATATCCTCACACTCACACACATCCTCCACACACACACTTACACATCCTAACATCTAGACACATACATAATGCCACACGTCACTGAAACTAGTATGAACAAACTCCCACACTTTACTCACACACATACACTGACAATTGTTGTGAGCAGTCTCATAAAAATGTTAAACATGGACAAAAATGTGTACATATACATTGTGTGACGTAAAAAATAGTGATGCTCACAGATACACACTGAGACAGGCACGCGCGCGCGCACACACACACACACACACACACACATTCACTCTCACGCTCACTCATTCTGTCTCTCATTCACACTCACTGACTCTCTCACTCAAACTACAGTAATGTACATAAGTTTATATTATACATGATGAAATCAAAATGATATTCAATTGTTAAACGGCTTGACCACTTCGCCACGGAGACTCCCGTGTAAAGGACATGCAACTAAGTTTAATTCTTCCTTTTCTAACTTATGGTCTTTGTTTTCTTCTTCGGATGTCGTGTCACTGGAGTAGAAACTTCTATCTTTTGGAGAAGAAAGTAATGCTCTGATCCCTACCTGTGTGTGAAGGGATAACTTGTCATGTATATTAGACGACATTATCATATGTGGTTTACTACACCCTTGCTAGCCATATACACATGGTGGTAGTGGTGTTGGTAGTGGTGGTGGTAGTGGTGGTATTGGTGGTGGTGGTAGTAGTAGTAGTAGTAGTAGTAGTAGTAGTAGTAGTAGTAGTAGTAGTAGTAGTAGTAGTAGTAGTAGTAGTAGTAGTAGTAGTAGTTATAGCAGCAACATTAGTAGTAGAAGTAGTAGTAGCAGCAGCAGCAACAGGGTAGTAGTAGTAGTAGTAGTAGTAGTAGTAGTAGTAGTAGTAGTAGTAGTAGTAGTAGTAGTAGTAGTTAGTAGTAGTTAGTAGTAGTAGTAGTAGTAGTAGTAGTAGTAGTAGTAGTAGTAGTAGTAGTAGTAGTAGTAGTAGTAGTAGTAGTAGTAGTACCAAACCTGCCAAAACATTGGACCGGATTCAATCCCCAGCAGAGACAGGATGGCCATTTATGATCAGTAGGGCTCTGTGACCTAGCCTCATGGAGTGGAATGGAAAGGCGGCAAGGAAGAGAACTGGTCATCCCACAACATATCTCGTTGCCTAGACTTTGTGTAGGCCTAACAATTCACCCTTCTCCTACCTCCAACGTAGTTTCTGCTACGTCACTGCCCTTACCTGTACTTAGTAAGTAGGAACATGAGACTGTTTACAATGGGTTAGTGCAGTGTTTCCCAACCTTTTTTGTGCCATGCCCCACTTAAGCCTTTCTAAAATTCATATTGCCCCCCTCCCCCGCCCCACGCCCCCCTCAACATATACATTATTTTTAATATTCAAAAATTGAAATGTTCACTAAAGAAACTTGAATGATAGGTTTTAGGAAAAAATCACTAGGTAATTATTGAGCAAACACAGTAAGTAAATTTTCAAAACATATAATGGAGAACTGAAATTCAAGTACAAAATAATTTTAATGAAAGATTTTTCTATATTATTTTAATTATTAGTAATTATTTAAATTTAGTGAGATCCTTGCGCTTGATGCTTGCTGCAAAGAGATCTTATGTCAGGTTCCAATTTAGTTAACTTCAGTCTCAAGTCTCCACGTTTTGTTATATTCAGCCGATTTCTTCCATTTTCGAATTGCCCCCCTTAACAGTCAAATTGCCCCCCTGTGGGGCGTGGGCCCCACGTTGGGAAACACTGGGTTACTGGTAGTAAGTGTGTTACAGCTGAGATAACAGAACAATTCAAGGTGTTGCCGTCAAGCAGGCAGTGGTCCTGTAAGCCCGGCGACCTGACCCTGTGTTGACTCTGTATAGCTCTCTCTACACGGTAGGCTGTAACCGGAGTGCGGCAGCCTGCAGCAGTCATCCATGAACGGGCGGGGTTGCAAGTTAGCAGGGGAGAGAAGTCAGTGTACTACAGCTGATGGAATGTTAAAAAACGCATGACAAATAGACTTTATTACCGTTCTTGACTAGGTTTAAAGACAGATGTTAAGTCATGTGGATGAGAGATTTGTTTTTATTTTAAACCAGGGGTTTTCAGACTGTACGGCGGGAGGCCATTTCACACGATCATTAGTCTTGGGTCAGGCCAGGATGCGTGAATCGTGGTTTACTGGGCATCTGCAAAGACGGTGGTCCGCCCATAGCTTTCCTCCCAGATCTAAAAGTGTTCACAAGGTAAAGATAAAGGTATTGGGAACAGCCAACGCTGCTTGTAATAGTCTGCTTGTAATGATGCCTTTTCTAGTCCCTTTTAATAATTACATCTTCACATCTATACACCACCTTGTGTATGTGTGCTTGTGTCTGTCTGTGTGTTTGTGTCTGCCTGTGTCTGTGTCTGTGACTGTATGTCTGTGTGTGTACCCGTGTGTGTGAGTGCCTGTGTGTGTGTGTGTGTCTGTGTGTGTGTGTGTCTGTGTGTGTGTGTGTGTGTCTGTTGGAGAGTGAAGCCAGTCAGTGTGTCAATTGTAATTATAATGAATCCATGATAATAACGGACATAATGATCACAAGAACACACAGGGACGCGGGATCTGATGGGTGGCACGGGCTCCTGTGGGAAAAAGCACTTGCAAACAAATTAGATGCCACAGACACACATTAAATGCCATAGACACACAAATTAGATGCCATAGACACACAAATTAGATGCCACAGACACACACATTAAATGCTATAGATACACAAACTAGATGCCACAGACATACATTAGATGCCGCAGACAGACACATTAAATGCCATAGACACACAAATTAGATGCCACAGACACACATTAAATGCCATAGACACACAAATTAGATGCCATAGACACACAAATTAGATGCCATAGACACACACATTAAATGCCATAGACACACAAATTAGATGCCACAGACACACAAACTAGATGCCACAGACACACACATTAAATGCTATAGATACACAAACTAGATGCCACAGACAGACACATTAGATGCCATAGACACACAAATTAGATGCCACAGATACACAAATTAGATGCCATAGACACACAAATTAGATGACATAGACACAAATTAGATGCCACAGACACACATATTAATGCCACAGACACACACATTAGATGCCACAGACATACAAATTAGATACCACAGACACACACTAGATGCCACAGGCATACATTAGATGCCACAGACACACAAATTAGATGCCACAGACACACATTAGATGCCAAAGACATACACATTATATGCCACAGACACACAAATTAGGTACCACAGACGCGCAAATTAGATTAGTCAAGGCACGGAAATATTCTAATTAAAACAAAATGGGTATCGTATGTAGATGTTTGGAATACATGGAAGAATCATATGATGATATCAGAGATGTAAACCAATTATAGAAGACCCGCCTATACTGATAGGGGAGCTAGGATGTGCTATCTAGAATATTTTTAAACCGATAAATCCCCAAGACCGAGAGATATTCCTGTAGAATTATGCAATGTAATTAGATAACTTGGCTTAGAGGAAATGTACGATGTAATTAGTCAACTTGGCATAGAGGAAATAACAAAGTTCTTGAATTAGATACCTGACTCCAGAGAGATCTACTCAAACATCAGCAGATCAGTTTCATCCCTCATCCACGCACGTGCGCGCGCATTCACACACACACACACACACACACACACACACACACATGATAAACGGAATACAAATTGGATACAACAATCAGTTTATTGAATGTCGTTACAAAACAATGCCTTCGCATTATAATGAAAAGGATAAAAAATCAAATACGACCGGAAATTTCGGAAAATTGGTTTGGGATTGTCTCTGACAAAAGAGCAAATAATGCAATTATTACGTGATCGATGTCCTTGGAAAGGTGTAAACAAATGCAAAAGACCTATATTTATGCTTTATAGGCTATTCAAAAGCTATTGACAAATGGAAGCATCAAGATCTTTTCTTCAACATGTTGCATGAATGTTTGTCTCTGAAAGATCTCAGGGCAATAGGGAGTATATACTGGGAGAAAGATTCTGCTTCGGATAAGAAGAACGTTATAAATTCAGAGTAATTAAACGAGGATTTAGACAAGAATGCTTTATCACCTGATCTCTTCAAAAATGACTGCGAGACAATACACAGAAATATCTCGCTGCCTGAAGGAGTCCAAAATGTAAATATCCTTAGATAAGCCGATAACAAATTTTAGTAACGGTGTGAAAGTAATCTGAAGGCTATTTTCAATAAAGTGGTGAGGAAGTGCAAACAATGGATTATCATTAGAAGTTAGCAAGAGTTAATGCATGATACTCAACAAACAATGGATTATCATTAGAAGTTAGCAAGATTTCATGCATGATACTCGACAAACAATGGATTATCATTAGAAGTTAGCAAGATTTCAAGCATGATACTCAACAAACAATGGATTATCATTAGAAGTTAGCAAGATTTCATGCATGATACTCAACAAACAATGGATTATCATTAGAAGTTAGCAAGATTTCATGCATGATACTCAACAAACAATGGATTATCATTAGAAGTTAGCAAGATTTCATGCATGATACTCAACAAACAATGGATTATCATTAGAAGTTAGCCAGATTTCATGCATGATACTCGACAAACAATGGATTATCATCAGAAGTTAGCAAGATTTCATGCATGATACTCGACAAACAATGGATTATCATTAGAAGTTAGCAAGATTTCATGCATGATACTCAACAAACAATGGATTATCATTAGAAGTTAGCAAGATTTCATGCATGATACTCGACAAACAATGGATTATCATTAGAAGTTAGCAAGATTTCATGCATGATACTCAACAAACAATGGATTATTATTAGAAGTTAGCCAGATTTCATGCATGATACTCGACAAACAATGGATTATCATTAGAAGTTAGCAAGATTTCATGCATGATACTCAACAAACAATGGATATCATTAGAAGTTAGCCAGATTTCATGCATGATACTCGACAAACAATGGATTATCATTAGAAGTTAGCAAGATTTCATGCATGATACTCAACAAACAATGGATTATCATTAGAAGTTAGCCAGATTTCATGCATGATACTCAACAAACAATGGATTATCATTAGAAGTTAGCAAGATTTCATGCATGATACTCAACAAACAATGGATTCTCATTAGAAGTTAGCCGGATTTCATGCATGATACTCGACAAACAATGGATTATCATTAGAAGTTAGCAAGATTTCATGCATGATACTCGACAAACAATGGATTATCATTAGAAGTTAGCAAGATTTCATGCATGATACTCAACAAACAATGGATTATCATTAGAAGTTAGCAAGATTTCATGCATGATACTCAACAAACAATGGATTATCGTTAGAAGTTAGCAAGATTTCATGCATGATACTCAACAAACAATGGATTATCATTAGAAGTTAGCAAGATTTCATGCATGATACTCAAAAAAAAAGAAAAAGCATGCATTTCAGTTTGCTGTATATTTACTCAGGCAGGCGTGATACTCCTCACGCCACTACGTAGAAGGATCCTGTTCTTGACCACTTACTATATTCAGTAAAGGTGTAACAAACAAATAGGCCATTCATCATCATCAAGTACCCTGCCACCTGGCGTAGGTGTTCATGTCTCTCCACATATCTCTGTCTGTAGTGTTCTGTATCAACTCTGCTGACGATATGTCCCTATGCCACTGTCTCAGTCTACCCAGCATTATTTCTCTTGGTCGGCCTCTGCTTCTCTTCCCCTTGATCTGTTCAGTGGTCACGACATTATCCAATACCACTCTTCGCATCACATGACCAAAGAAAGCTGTTTGTCTCTTTCTTATTGTTGTATAATGTTCTAGTTTCATTAGCCTCTGTCAAGCAATCGTTATTAGTTACGCTGGCAGTTCAAGGAATTCGCAACATTCATCTCAGAAACCACATCCCCGTTGTTTCCAATTATTTCTTAATTTGTTCATTTACATTCAAAGTCTCACTGCCATACAGCAAAATAGGTTCTATATAGCGCTTCAGCACCCTTTTTCTTACATTAAATTATAGTGACTTACTGCATATGCTACTTTTCAACTTACTGCATATGCTACTTTTAATTTTCTTAACTGCAGCTTTTGCTTGCCCTATTTTGTTCTTAATCTCTCCTGTGCAACTTCCATCTGATGTAATTGTCCCTAGGTATTTAAAATTATCCACTTGGTTAAGAATTGCCCCTTCTATTTCCACTTCACATTTTGGTGTCAAACAATTGTTGTAGATCTTTTGCATTATCCGCCATCAATACTGTGCCATCTGCATAGCATAGAGTGTGTGTATTATAACCTCCGATTATTATTCCTGGCTTCTCTTTGATCTCCCTCATTATTACTTCGTTATATAGAGAGAAGAGGCCTGGTGACAAAACACATCCCTGGCGTACTCCCAGCCTTATTTGTTCATAACTACCCTCTTTATTTCCCATTTTAATTGCTGTTACTTCTAGTAAATATTCTGTATTATTCTTAGATCTTCGCCATCAATGTTGATATTTTCTAACATTTTAATCAGTTCATCATGTTTTACTTTATCAGATGTCTTGGTATAATCTATGAAAAAGCTGGGCATCAAATAGTAATATTTGTAATGCAACCTTCATCACAATATGAGAGAGGATCAGAGAGTCATGATCGTGCACGCCTACAACTGACAGGACACCTGAAGAAGAAGACACTTTTAGTGTTTTCACGTCCGCAGTACTAGTCGCATCGTCATCACCTGTCGATGAACGTGGGCGATCATGTTTCGCCATCTCAAACGATCACCAGAGTCGGGGGTCAATTCTGTGTTCTTGTCTTGACCATTCGATTTGATCAAGCCATCCAAATATTTATTAAGAGGTCAAGCTGAGAAACTCTGGTAATGTGGTTTCTGAAGCAAAATTCAAAGAATACCATGGACAGACAAAACGTAATGAGACAGTCACTTCTTGAAGAAACAAATGAAAACCTCAAAGTGATTAGATAAATTAGATGTAAACAGTTCAGATGTATAGGCACGTGACGAGGAAGCATAAACTTCACAGCTTAGTGACAACTAGCAAAGCTGATTTAAAACGAGCAATTGATAGACAAACAGAAGTACACCTGGGTGTGCATGCGGCGTGGCGTAATCGAGACAAGAACCGACACCTGCGCCAGGACCGTGAGATGGTCAACCATGACCGCCCACGCTTATCCACATATCAGTTCATATCACGTAATGATCATGATGGACATGTACACGGTGATGACTATGGCTTCACATCATTTACCCCGTCGATCACGCTTCAGTTGGGTACCAGAAATTTATCTGGGAAGTAAAGGGGGTCGGCCTGATATTGATGACATCACTCCTCGAGCGTCGATTGGTCTAAAACTATAGGGCTAGCACCATATACCCAATAAGCTTCTTGTGATGAAAAGGGGTTCTTGAGCGTTTATCTCATTTACAGCACAGATACAAACATATTTCAAAGGGTTGTATCCCATATGGCTCTGTCTCTTTCCACAGGGTGGTCTGCTGGAAGCATCGCACGAAGCACGAACTCCAGCGACTATCCCGGGTCGCCACCGAGAAAATTGTACTCGCGAACCGTGCGACCTATGTCGGAATCGAACCCACAATTTTTGGAGCGCTAGGCAGGCAGTGTAAAAACTACGGCGGAGATACTCTCTGACAGTGCAGCTGTATTTAGTTACACATGGCGCGATGACGTTACACATTAGTCACATGGCACGATGACGATATATACTAATCACATGGCACGATGCCGTTATACATTAATCACTTGAGTAGTAGTACGTCACAGACGAGCATAATCTTCGGCGGGCCTATTCTCGCCGGTCGCGAGATCCGCACAGTGGAGGGATGGGAGATTTGCTCGCATTAGACAAGCAATATCTCCTGCGGTAGCTCTGGCGGGCCTATTCCCGCTGGTCGCGGGGTCCGCTAGAGTCAGGTGGAGAGTCTGACGATAGTGCACGCTTTACACAGGCCCGGACACTTGTGATTGACAGTTGTGCTCGCCCTTATGGTCCGGACTCGTACGAGGCCCTCACCTGTGGGACTTGGCTGAACGCCTCTAAGCCAGGTCCCTTGGGTGCCAGGGTCTGGCCATCACTCGCCACCTGCTCGTGGTGGCGAGGTCTCGGAGGTTTTGACGCTGAGCCGCCAGCGTCTGCAGCCTACCTTGTGCCAGACGTATTGGTTACTCATTCCTCTGGGAAACACAAGATTAGGCCGAGAGAGGGATCTTGTCGTTTGGGCACCACATGTTTCTCTGAAGCTCTGCCCAGGCATTGTGATGGAATATTGGCCACATTCCAACTCACATACTTTAGTCTGTCAAGACTGCAAGGTGCCACTCAGTAGTACGTCAATTCCTAACTAAAGCGGAAATGAGGAGCCGCTCCTTCGAGGTGACGTCGTATTTTACTATATTAAGACTGTAGCTCCTACGCCGTGACGTAAAAAAGCAACGCCTGATTTGACCTAGTTATTTGAATCTCGTGCAGTTTTTGGTATGTCCGGTCTTTGGTGCTTCCGGTGTGTCTCCGGGCGAGTCTAAACGGGACAGGCAATGAGACAGGACACGGACGGCAAGCAAACAGGGCACGCCGTGTGCGGTGATCAAACCCTATACGATTGACAGGTCGGTAATAATGGTCCATCTTTCGATTTCACCATCACCCCGACCCCGTTCAAGTAGAAGTCACCACCGGCTCAGAATGATAGTACTGGGCTCTATCAATCTAATTTTTTTACATTTATGATAATATGACATTTATGGCATTGTGCATGTAAACACACAATACTTACAATTGCTTCATTTCCACTTCCACAAGCGGAATGCATGCTACCCCTGTCCATGTCTCTCTCTCTCTATCTCTCTCTCTCTCTATCTCTCTCTCTCCCACACACACACACACACACACACACACACACACACACACACACACACACATTGTATCTTGATCTATCTCGTGCTTTCTGGAGATAGCAGTACATTGAATTCCGTGAGCTTGGGCAATAAACTTTAAATTGTCATTTCCATTAAGTTGTGCCTTCTTTGTAATTTCTGGGCCACATAGTTACCGAGGTGAAGCTTCACATTGTTGGTGTTGTTGGCCTGATGTCAAATTACAGGGTGACGCTCTAGTGCCCTGTAAATGCCCATAACACATAATGTTTGGGGAACAAGAAGCGTAGATTTATAACTAGCAATTAGTGTCCATGGCCTGTCCCCAGGGAGATAATTAGTCTAAAGCCGTGATAGTGTCTGGGTCTCAAATACATACAATGGGAAGAACTTAAACCTGACCACTACAAGCTACCTAAGTTTACTAGGTACTTAAAGGGCTAATTTAATTTATTTATACATGGTGGTGCATATTTTCTCTATTCAATCATATCAATACCATACACCATCATTTTAATACTTGAGATATTGCATTGGTTTAAAGGCTGCTACTCACACATACACACACACTAATACATATGTGCACGCACATACATGCACTACACATACACCTACACCCACACACTTGCACCCACACACAGACGCATACATTTGTTACTGCCAACGACACAGACACACATCCACAGTATATTTAATGTTGCACAGTCAAATATAATAATGGGGAAATTATTAATAATGGTAGTAGTAATAATAATAATATAATTGTAAGATTATTAATACCGCCAATAAACATATTTACAGTTGTGATATCTTTTGTTTGAATCAAGTTGCTTCTCCTGTAATGTGTGCTGTCTTCATGCAAATCTCTTACGGGATTTGCGCTTGTGGGGCTAATATTATAATGTCTGAGACTCTTTGTTGATAAAGTTGTTGGACAATTTCTTTGTTGAATGTTCTGTAATTGTATAATGCTTTGTTTTTTAATGTCCATATAAGATTTCTGTACTCTACCAATAGAACAAGTAGCTTTGTGTGGGTGTATTGTGTGGAGTATGGAATGCAATTTATCATGATTGCTTTGTAAACAACTGGTCTTTGTTTCGTATGAGTGTTTAGGATGTTTTGTAGGAGATTTCTTGTTGGCATGATAGTGTTTCATTCGTAATAGATGTGTTCTTCTGTTTCTTGGACGTTTCGTCTACATAGCTGACACTGTAATATTTGTTTAGTTCTTCTTCTTCTTCGTTCATCCGGAGTTTTTTTCCGGACGTGATTGCGTTGTGCCTGTTTACAGCAGAGCTGCGTTCTTGCGCTGTTAGGCCGACACATCCGACTTCTGCGGGCATTTGTTGACCGGGTTAATCTTCCCGGGGATTTGTTTAGTTGATTTTGTTGTTCTCTCTGTTGTTAGGATCATGTTGCAAACAAGTATATATGTAACTTCCCTTGCTTTTGGGGTAATCTGCTTGTTGTGTATATTAGAGAAAGTTTCGGTATCATCTTTTATGAAATATCTGTGTCCTCTTTTACTTCTGGGATGTACTAGAGTTGTTTGTAGTTTAACTAAATGCTTGTAGATTGTGTGTGTTTTCTTGTGTAGTAATTGTTCGTGTCCTTTAATGGCTAAAATACTTGTTTTGTAAAACGTTGGAAGAGTACCAAAGTAATGTGAGGATGTATTCATTATAGGTTTTAAACAAGATCGCCTAATTCCAATATAATAGTGTGCTAAAGGGTGTTTTTCTGGGTGTTGTAGGATTTCTCCTACGTTTTTGATCCTAAGTGCTTGTATTTTGGTTGTGATGTCTTGGAGGGTGATACCTCCGTTTTTTTGTCTTGCATGAGTGTACTATGATACTGTAGATAATGCTGCCAAACACAAAGCACCTCATCTCTTTGCTTATGTTTGTGACAGTCTGGCGTGGGGGTATAGGACTGTGCACAAATATAGTATTTTTGGAATTATGTATGTGTTCTCAATAGTACTTCTACCAAATATGGTGGTTGTTTTGTACTAGTACCTCTGTAACGTATATGTTATTTTTGTCTCTAGATTCCGCTATGTATCTTTGTGTGGCTGATTTGGATGAAATGGGAAGACAATTCCGTACAATTTTATAAGATTGTTTGATGTTAAGACATATGGAAAATCCACCTTATTTTTCCATTTGCCTAGACCCATTATGGAAGATTGTTGGACGTTTAATTTTGCCCCACTCCCTTTGCCGAAAAACGAGAAAGTTTCCAAAATGATCTGTGCAGATTTTTCAGTTGTCGGATTGATTGATTGATTGATTGATTGATTGATTGATTTAGTAACCGACATCACAGCATTCGAGGCATTCCCATAAGCGCTCCGTCCCCATCCTCAGCAGCCAGCGAAGAGTTCCAACAACAATAGTACCAGTAGCAATCTGATTATATGTCCGTCTCGCCTTTCCCCTGAGCGTCGAGTGTCGGCCAGATCCCCTCGTCACTACTCACTGTTTCATTCTTGCCAGACCATGGTGATCCATTTGCTCATCCGAGGTGTAAATGTACTCCTACAAGGCCGCAACCACGTCTGCATTGTCATGCATCAATACTCCACCAAGTTTTGCAGAGCCAGCTAATCTGTCCGCCTGTTAATTCCCCAGCACACCGGCATGCCCCGGAGAAAAGATCCATGCGATGCTTGCTACCCGTGACCTCCGAAGCGAAGCAAGCCACTCTGCCCTTACTCAGCATGCTTTCTGGGTCACTTACAATCACGATGTGTGTGTGTGTGTGTATGTGTGTGTGTGTGTGTGTGTGTGTGTGTGTGTGTGTGTGTGTGTCGTATTCTCCATCCAGCGGAAAGCTGCACTGACTGTCTCCACCTCCATTCTTAAGCTAGATGTTGTGGTATCATATGCCAGGCTCTCCTGCACCAAACGTCGACCATTAGCTTTTGCTAAGAACCCCCAGGCACTTCTACTACCTCTCAATATTGACCACTCTGTGTAGATAATCACATCACCCGGGCGAGTTTTATCCTGAATTAGTTGCTGGATTTCCACTTCTGTGGCCCATGCTGGCCACTTTTTGCACTCCCGTCTCAACGTGATTATACCTCTGCAAAGTCTGACTGCTCCGCAGGCACTATGACCCACTCCTCTCCTCGCCTAATGTTCTCCAAGAGGCACACCTGTCTGATCGTATCCTCCGCCTGAGCCATCCATGATTTCCTTCTTATCAGTCGCCGACCCTTAACGGCGTCCAACGCCTCATGCATCGGGTGATCTGTGTCTGCAGCTACTCTGAGGTATGCCTTCGCCTGCATCACCTTGAGCCTACCAGCAACAGTCGGCAGACCAAGGATGTAACGCATACACACTACTGGGGTGTCTCTGGTGCATCCCAGAATAACCCGCATAGCTTCGTTCTGTATGTGCTATAATTTCACCAGCTGACTCTTTGAGACAGTGTGCAGTCCTAGTTCATAATCAATCGCTGAGAGGATCAAGTGCTGATATAGTGTGAAAAGCATTCTCTGCTCTGTGTCCATTGCAGCCAAAGGTTTAAGTGCATTGAGTCTCTTTTAAGCCCTTGTCACAACCGTCTCCACATGGTCCTTGAAGGAGAGGTTCCTGTCAAATGTGATTCACTGATACTTCAGTTTGTTCTCTCTGTTGACGCTTCTACCATCTATCGCGAGGCTTGGGACATCAACTCTCACAATCCTGTTGTCCAGAGAACACCACAAAACAGCTGCCTTTTCCGGGTGGATGACAGCACCCATTTCAGTGCACCAGTCGATCAGTTGTCGAAAAAAAAATGATATCGTCCGCATAAGCACGCACCTTTTGCTCACCCTTCCATGGTATTAATTTACACCTGACATTGTCATTCTGTCGTATTTTTTCAAGAAGTGGCTCTAGGGCGACAACGTACAGTAATGGAGACAAGGGACATCTCTGTCTCACTGGCGTGTCAACCTGAAAGAATTGGTGAGGGTATGATTTAACAGAATACGACTTTCTGGTTTTAAACATAAAATTTGGATCCGTGTCCAAAAATAACTTCCCACGTTGCAGTGTGAGAGAGTTTTGTGGTATTAGTGAGATATTTTGTGAAATGTTTTTTCTTGATCTAAAGAGAGAATTGAGGACTGACAGTTTTTCAAATGTGTGTAGTTGATGATATCCCTTATTAAGTGTGTGTGCTGATGGAGGTTCCGATGTTGTAAACAACAGTGCTGGTCTTCATTGATGAGAGTTGCCATTACTGGTTTCAATTTATTCGTCAAAGTCTGTGTTAAAATCGTGTAGCCTACGTTTAAAAACGAGACCGGTCTGTAACTCTTTTAAGGTGTCTTGTCGGTGTTGTCCTTCGGAATAAGAGTGATGTAAGACGTGTTGAAACTGGATGGGAGTTCTTGTTGGTGGAAATATTCAGAGAACACTGTTAGTAAAATGGGACCCTAGAAGAGGAAAGAAAAACTGATAGAATTCAGCGGTAATACCATTAGGGCCGGCGATTTGCACTTCTGCATTCCGTGAACCGCTTTTGTTATGCCCGTTAGTGTTAATTTAGTATCAAGTGTTAGTTTCTGTTCCTCTATGAGTTGTTTCGTGAATTTCATAAAATGTTCTTGTACGTGCGCTTGTGTGTTTTCCTCTGTGTAAAGATTCTTATAATAATCTTCAAAAGCTAAGGCTATTTATTGTGGCTCAACTTGTACTTTTCCTTCCCTGTCAATTATCTGGCCTATCTGTCTGCTGCGTTGTATGTTTTGTTCTATAGCTAGGTATTATTTACTCAGCATCTTTTGTGTTATTGTTTGCAACTTTGTTCCAAGTAAAGCCCCCTGAAATCGGTGATGTCTGTGGAGGTCTAATTCTTCCTGTAATACTATGATGTGCAGTGAATTTTTGTCTGTCTGTAGTGAGAACTTAATTGCATTTTCCAATACTTTTTCTTGTTGTAGTTTTTGCCTGTGTATTACTGCTGCTAGTGTTTGACTTCTCTCTCGTATAGTTTGGTTAAGTGTTTCCCATAGTTCTCATGCGCTTTACCCTCTGGCATATCGCTTGTATAAGTGTTTATCAGTATTGTTATGAAATTTACATAGTCCTGAATTTGTAAAAGTGTGCTGTTAAATTTCCAGTGGGGAGATCTTCTAGAAAGGGCTGTTGATTGTACTGTGTTTATTGTTGCAACTACAGCCTTATGGTCTGTGAATTCAGTGTCTCCTGTAAATGTTTGAATTGTGTTATATGATGTGCCCTGGGTGCATAAATTCTATCTAATCGCGCTGCTCTGCTATGTGCATTGTTCGTGTGTGTTGTATCTGTTTTATGGGGATGCGCTGCCTCTATGTGTCTGTCAGCACATGGATATCTAAAGTTGTTTGCAGTGTGTCTAACTGATGTTCATTCTCCCCTGTGGTGTTTATAATTTGCAGTCTTACATCTCCATTTATCAGGTCATGCACAGCAAGTACGCAATTAAAATCACATCCCCAAAATAACGTTGTGACCCCGATATGAGTTTGATAGTAAGTTTTCCAGTGTTTGGTAGATGAGCGGCTGATGTCTGTAGTCAGTCGGTGTGTGTGTGTGTGTGTGTGTGTGTGTGTGTGTGTGTGTGTGTGTGTGTTGACAATTGTGTATTTATGTATGTTATTTCCCACATGCACTATAGCTATCCTACCCTGGCACTCCCTGTCCTTCTCTATAATCTGCCACATGTCCGATGTCTGTATTATTGCTGTATGAAGTCCGATATGTTGAGTACTAAGACTAAAATATGAGTGTCTTAGACCTAGGTATGTTGTGATATACTATGCGAGTTCGTCGGCATTAACGTTAGATTCCTGTACGAGTATAAATTCAGGCTTATATTTGTGTATGAGTGGTATAAGATTATTATTTTGGATCTTATACCTCGAATGTTAATACTCATAATTTTAATTTCCGTTGCCATTTTTGTTGTAATATAAGAACCGGATGAGTATAATTATGTTTCTTGTTTAAACTGTCTTTATTCATGTTGTCATTTCTGGAAATATTTAGTAGATTTCTTCCCCGGGCTTGAAATATCCAAGTCAATAACCAGGTGTGAAGAAGAATCTGATAGCTTCTTCGTCTTGGTGGTGTGTTGATTTTATCACTGTCTCTTTCGGTCATAGCGCTTGCCGTTATCTGATGATCAGACCCGTACTGGTACCTTCTCTGATTAAGGCCTTACCACCGGTCTTTACCCAGGGTAGAATCGTGCGACCGAGTCCACTGAAGAAACTGCCGATACCACGACCTCTCTGGCTTCGACCACTCACAAACACTGGCATGTCATGTTCAGCTTGGTTACAGTAAGTCTTCGTACAGTCTGGGATTTCGACGTAACACCACGTATTTCACCAATATTCTAGTTCTGATCTCTTCCGAGCTCGAAAATGTAATGCCAGCACTGAAGTCCTGGTAGTGAATGAGATCATTGGGCCCGTATCGGTGGTTAAAAGTATTTCCACCGTGTAGAAGGAGTAACGACTCAGCGGTACATAATGAGGTTTGTCATAGGCATGAAACATTGAGGTCGAGAGCTGATTCATAATAGGGATCGTCCTTAGTAGTGAGACCTTGACATCTCCGACTGGTCTTGCCGCTATGAGATTGCAGTAGACGTAAACATTTTGCGGGTCGTTATTCAGGTCTATCCCCTTTACCTTCATCTATATCTAATATCTCTTGCAACTTGTTGCTAAATGTAACTGTGGCCACGGGTTCAAGTATATTCACAATGACTTTCTTTGATGCCTTGTTGAAATGAAATCTTACACATGTCTGGTTGCCCACCTTCCGATCTTTTATTAGTCCATTCATCGCAGCTATAAACGTGTCTGGTGAACTGTATGGCACCGGAGGACACGCGTTTCTTACCACTCCGCCGTTGGGTGGGATGAATCTTATCCACACTTCATTCTCTAGCACATTGCAATAGTAGATGGGAAACTGAATTTCGGCCAGACCCACTTCGTACTGTTGACTCAACTCAATAGTCTGCGGTAACTTGACGAAATGGTGATGTAGTGTGTTGTTGGGAAACATGTTCGGCGAAGCATTGCTCGGTAATGCTACGTAGAAACTCATATTGTAGGGTTTTGTAACATATAACCCAGACAACTGCTTAGAAGAGTGATCCACAGCTTACCCTCCGATGGGTCGACGGTGTCTCGAGACCGATTGAATAGTGATACGATAATGACGGTGTATATAACGACCAGTTGACAAAAGAAGACAATCTCTAGTCGCGGTATTCGCTGTCCAAACAAAGGCCACGTTCTTTCTCCTGTTATTGGAGATTCCATTAGTGTCTGGTTAGGTCTGAGATCCAACTGTTGAATGACATGGGATAGCCGAACCACATCAACAAATACTCTTTACCACCACCTCGTCTGTGTATTTCTTGTAAGACTGTATTGACACGATACACTTGCTTGTCTCCTTCAGGTTGTATTTCTACTCGATAGAATGAACCTCAAAGTACTTACTCTGAATCGTCTTTTAGCACATAGGTCTTTGAAAGGCCATTTTCCCCACTTGAGTGTAGGAAGTTTACTATTCTTCTTACTTTGTCTGTGTTTGTAAAGTGGTGTTGTCTCAACTACTTGACTTTTAGTCGGTGTTACTTGAGTCTTGGCCATTGGTTGAAGAGGTGTTGGTTGAATAAGTGTCTCGACTACTGGTGCTGGTAAAGTGCTGACTTCAGGTTTTTTGTTCCTTGATATCCACTGTACCTAAAGGCATGCACCTGTACTGCTCAAGTCAATTCAGATACCACTGCAAAGTTTGTTGATACTCTCATGCTTTTCCCCACGGTGGTAGATCTTCGGTTTCCGGGACTTGTTGCATTGGATGACCCAAGTCTCGCAGGTTATCAGTAAGTGTGTTGGATGGTACATAGGGTTTTTCCAGCATCCGGGAATCGATCAGGATCATATTCTTCAGTACAGACCCACGATGCCTTTCAACACGTTTAGAATAGGACCTAATAAAAGCACCAATGAAACTACCTTGTTGCAAGATTTGTTTCCGCTTCTTGACAGATAGTCTCTTATACATGAGCACTCTCAGACTGATGTTGTGCCGCTACAGATGCCTATTCCCCCGGGAAGGTTAACCCGGTCAACAAATGCCCGCAGAAGTCGGATGTGTCGGCCTAACGGCGCAAGAACGCAGCTCTGCTGTAAACAGGCACAACGCAATCACGTCCGGAAAAAAACTCCGGATGAACGAAGAAGAAGAAGATGCCTATTCTGAGCCGGTGTCAGTGGAACATTACCTTCTAACATATTGTGACAGCACTCGCAAATTGATTGGACGAGGTCTGCGGACTCTGTTTTAGTTACGTTTTTCAAGTCAGCCCGCTTCGCCTCGCACAGAAATCACAGCATGGCCACGTGACATTTCACTTGGTTGGACATATTATTCAGGGACGTAGAAGACTTGACGCTGATCGGGAAAATATGACTTCGTAAGTGGAGCTGATCCAGTGTTTCGTGCCGAAGGTAAAAAAGCAAATACCGGTATGGAGCCGCTATCCATCCCTTAAAACTCTCTTGAGCAACCTTGGTACGTCTGCATAGCCAGACTGGTAATCTGAGACCCGTCACGAGGGTTCTTAAACACCACTAGGTAATGTGAATTCAAACTGATGGTTCTTTGTTCTTTATTCTACCAAAGATGTTCTAGACTATATACACGACGCTGAGGTTGCGATGATGACTACCTTTAGTAAATAGCTTAGTCGCCCTATCATCTGTCTCGGACATTAGGTCATCTATCACCACTAGCCGACGTCCATTACCTGTCCATTTTTCCATATTAAGCAAGCCATCGCTAAACTGAACACCCTTCATAGTCTCATACATGGTTGCCATTCTCCTTAGCACCATATAATCTCCTCTGAAATTGGATCGATCATGTCTGGCAGATGGGCAAGAAGCGTTTGCACAAAGACGGATTTTACACTGCCTGTTGGTCCTGTAATCAAAGCCGTAAAATGATTGTTCCACCTTGGATCCATGGCTAATAATAAACACCTACCCATTCATGTCACGTACTTTATTGGGGTGCGCCTTCCACCCTGCACACCGTGTCCCGAGCGGCCGGCCGCCGGTGTCCATCCACTGGCCCGGTTCGCGCCATCCGCTTGCCCGATTCTCGCCGATCACACAGCCACCGGGAGACACTGGAAGTACCAAGACCGGAAGTACCAAAAACTGCACAAGATTCAAATAACTACCAGGAACAGCTTTTTGACGTCATGGCGTAGGAGCTACAATTTTCATATAGTAAATATGACGTCACCTCGAAGGAGCGGCTCCTGATTTCCGCTTTATTTAGGACCTGACGTACTACTCACATAGCACGGTGCCGTTATACACTAGTTAAATGGCGCGATGCCGTTATACATTAGTCACATGGCACCATTTCGTTATACACTAGTTACATGGCACCATGCGGTTATACACTAGTTACATGGCACCATGTCGTTATAGACTAGTTACATGGCACCATGCCGTTATACATTAGTCACATGGCACCATTTCGTTATACACTAGTTACATAGCACCATGCCGGTATACACTAGTCAGATGACACCATGCCGTTATACACCAGTCACATGGCACTATGCCGTTATACACCAGTCACATGGCACCATGCCGTTATACACCAGTCACATGGCACCATGCCGTTATACACTAGTTACATGGCACCATGCCGTTATACACCAGTCACATGACACGATGACGTTATACACTAGTCACATGGCACCATGCCGTTATATACCAGTCACATGACACGATGACGTTATACACTAGTCACATGGCACCATGCCGTTATACACTAGTCACATGACACGATGCCATTATATACTAGTCAAATGGCACGATTCCGTTATACACAAATCATGTTGATGCAACAACAAGGACACGCCTGGTATTTCATGCAGCTACAGCCATCGCCAAACACAGCTGTGGATGATTTGGCAACAAACCGCTCTGCGTTGATTGTTTTACGAAATGGTATGGGTGACAGTGGTTCAGAAAGCAATGGCAAACTACTGAACGTAAACTTGCCAAGAGATCACAAACCAGCATAAAAATGATGGGGTTGACTGCGACGTCCTGTGTATGCAACGAACTTGGTTTTAAACAGGCATCGCCTCCTCTGTGGCGAAGGAGTTACGAATGCAGTTCGTAATCCTGCATACCGCATTCGAAACACAGCTGCGGGCGATTTGGACGCAGACCGCCTTGCGTTGGTATTTCCATACAATGGTATGAGTGCCGGTCTTTTAGAAATCAGTGGCAAACTACTGAACATAAACTTGCCCAGGAATCACAAACCGCCAAAAAATGCTGGAGTTGACTGCTACGTCCTGTAAAGGATATGCATCCGGGTGGAGATGTATGCTGCCCAAGACCCCACTTCAACTGCCCATGGGACATCCCGGGCAGACGCTGGCTGTCGAAGGCAGGATCGACCAAGGTCTCCACAGTGACGAAGCCTGTCAAGGACTCACAAACTACAGACTGCGAAACTGTAAGATGTCACTGCCAGTGTAAGTGTAAGTTGTTACAGCCAGTGTAATTGTAAGATGTCACTGCCAGTGGCGGAAAGGGTCTAAAAATAATGAGTATCAGGAAGTAAAGGTAGTGAAAGGACATTCACAGTTTAAACACATTGTCTAATGTTTCACTTATTCAGTGCCCATGGATAATATGTCACCAAATGTGGCTTACCATTTTGGACCAAGGGCGTCATATCACTGTACTAAGGTCATTGTGATATTTGTTTGGTTTCGCAGTACTTTCGCAATTTTAATGTTCAGTGAACGGAAATTTACATTATTATGCTTGTTCATTTGATTGTGCACTATGTTTGGTCCAAAGCTACTTTTTGTTTGTTTGTTTTGTTTGGCACTGAATCTGTTAAGGCTGATTAATTCATCGGCGGCCCACGGTTCCCACTTGTCATCGAGCGAGTGAAACACCCAGGTCAGTCCGTTGCCGGTCAACATCTATTCTCAATTGATGATGCAGACACTCAGAACCGATATCTTGCACTTCCAGTGATGACCTTGCTCGGTAAGAGTGTATTGCTTGCAAAGAGTGACAGAACTAAGTAATCACATCTCCATTTCTTCAGATGTTACAAGGGTCAAGAACTTGATTCCACAGGACAACAGCAATAATAGCAATAGCAACAGCAATAATAGCAATAGCAACAACAATAACATTAGCAGCAATAACAGCAGCAGCAACAATAACGCCAGCAACAAAAACAATAACAACATTAGCAATAATAACAAAAACATCAACAGTAACAACAATAACAAAAGCAACAACAATAAGAACAGCAGCAGTAACAATGGGTACATCTTTGCTTTATTGACTAGACAAAGGTTTTCAATAGAGTTAGACATGTCAACATGGTGGGTATGCTTGCAGATCTACAAATTGATGAGAAAGACATTAAACTTATAAAAATCATATATTGGAAACAACAAGCTGCCGTAAGGATTGATAATGAAGTAATCAGCCTATTAATAGAGGTGTGAGACATGGATGTGTAATGTCTCCAGATCTTTTTTCCCTGTATAGTGAAAATATTTTCAGAAATGTAGAAGATATAAAGGGAATCATCATAGGGAGACGAAACATCAATAACATTAGATATTCAGATGATACGGTATTGATAGCAGACAATGAGCAGGATCTGCAACAATTAGTAGATGCGGTTGTTGCACACAGTGAACAATTAGGGTTAGAATTAAATTGTAAGAAGACACAGATTATGGTCGTCGTTAGGAAGAGCGAAATACCACAATTATATTTCAATATCATAATATACAAATAATATTTGTATTTTAATACAAGTAAATTGGAATATTCTTCAACAAGTGAATCGCTACAATTCAACTCAGGGGAAAGGCGAGACGGACATATAATCAGACTGCTGCTGGCACTATTGATGTTGGGACTCTTCGTTGGCTGCTGAGGATGGGGACGGAGCGCTTATGGGAATGCCCCGAATGCTGTGATGTCGTTTCTTAAATCAATCAATCAATCAATCAATCAATAGGTACAATTATCTCGGAAAAGTAATTACATCTGATAGGTGATGCCTTTTAGAGATTAGAACAAGAATTGCCAGATGAAAAACATACTGACCAATAAAAAATATGTCAATTGAAACGAGAAAACGAGTGTTGAGGTGCTACATAGAACCTGTACTTTAGTATGGATATGAAGCCTGGACAATGTGCAGGTAAGCTGAAAAACATCTGATGGCTGTGGAAATGTGGTTTCTGGGGAGAATGCAAAGAATACCGTGGACAGAGAGAAAAAACCAATGACTAAGTACTACAAGAAACGAATGAAAATCGTAAATTGATTAGAGAAATTAGAAGTAGACAATCAAAATGTTTTGGACATTTTATCAGAAGAAATAAATTGGAGAACTTGGTGACAACTGGCACGATTGAGGGGAAGAGAAGAAGGGAATGACAGAGACGTAAATACCTGGATGGTTTTACCACGTGGCATAGTAGAGACAAGAACCCAGAGCTGATCCACGACTCTGGTGATCGTGTGAAATGGCGAATCATGACCGGCCACGCTTACCGGCATGGCACATGATGGATGGATGGAGCAGTTAAACAATAACAACACCAAAACAGCAGCAGTAGCATCAGGAGCACCAATAACAGCAATAACAATAACAGCAGCGGCAATAATAAAGACAATGACATCAACACATACAACATCAATATTAATGGCAGTGAAAGCGGTATCAACAATAACAACAGCAGCACAATTAGCAGCAACAGCAGCAACAACAATAACAACACCAAAACAGTAGAAGTAGCATCACTAGCGCCAATAACAGCAATAACAACAACAGCAGCAGCAGGAGAAATAATAAAGACAATGACATGAACACCAACAACACCAATAATAATTGCAGTAGAAGATGTATCAATAATAACAATAACAACAGCAGCACAAATAGCAGCAACAACAGCAACAACAATAATAAAAACCAACAGCACCAGTAACAACAACAATAATAATAACACTACCACTGGCACATTGCCGTCTTGACAGACGATAGTTTGTTACATTGTGGGTCAAAAAAGGCATAACTACAACCTCTCAATAAGCGCAAAGCCTGGGCTGAACTGTAGAGACCATGTTTTGCCCATACAGCATGATCCCTCTCTCGGCCTGCCTAGCATACTGCAGAGGGAAAGGTAACACCTCTACATCTGGAACAAGACAAGCTGCAGAAGCTGCCCGTTCAACAAAGCAATGCTCTAACTGTAATAACAACAGCTGCAACAATACCAAGATCAGCAGCAGCAACAAGAACAGCCTAATGGAAATTTAATTACATATCCTTTACAGGACATTGCAGTAAACACCAGCATTGTTTGCTGTTGACATATCTTGGCAAGTTTACGTTCAGTAGTTTGCCATTGCTTTCTGAACGACCGACACCCCTACCAATTCGTAAAAAACCAACGCAACGCAGTCTGCTACCAAACTGCGCGCAGCTGTGTTTCGAACGCGAGCATGTGGGATCACGAACCGTGTCCGTAAAACATTCACCATGAGTGGGCTTAATGGAAAGAGTACATTAGAATTCCTAACGTGCTGAGACGGAAAAGTTAAATGACTTGCGCGAATACCTGCATACATAACTAAGTGTAGGTGTGGCCTTGTTTACAAGATCTTGGCCTCAAAACACGAGCGCTTAGGTCTCCCTTCTCCATCCTTTCCCCTCCCCGCCTAATCTTGTAACCATTACTAAGTTTGGCTGAATGTTGTAGTGAAACGCACTTTTAGAATGGGCACTATTGGTCAAGTAGAAACGAGAGGGTGAAGAAGACAGATGGTAACCTCAGCAATCCGCAATTTTTAAAATATGTAAATTTTAGGAGTTGTTGACCATTCCCCAATGTCATTTATGCAATTTCAGGCACCAAATAACGAACACAAACGACCCCATTCTTTAACACACATTCAACCACACACACACACTCACACACACACACACACACACACACACACACACGCACACACACACACATCTACACACGTACAAGACACACAAGGATACATAGACAAGATAACGAATCAAAGACGATGACAAAACCCTCCCTTTCTAACTGACTGTAGTAGACACCTTGCAGTCTTGACAGACCAAAGTATGTGAGTGGAATGTGGCCAATATTCCATCACAATGTCTTGGCAGAGCTTCAGAGAATCATGTGATGCCCAAACGACATGATCTCTCTCTCGGCCTAGTCTTGTGTATTCCAGAGGAATGGGTAACCAATACGTCTGGCACAAGGTAGGCTGCAGACGCTGGCGGCTCAGCGTCAATCCACCGAGACCTCACCACCACGAGCCGGTGGCGAATTATGGCCAGACCCTGACACCCAAGGGACCCGGCTTAGAGGCGTTCAGCCATGTCCCCCAGGTGAGGGCTTTGCACGAGCCCGGACCATGAGGGCGCGCACATCTGTCAATCACAAGTGTCCGGACCTGTGTAAAGCGTGCACTATCGTCAGACTCCCCACCTGACTTATAGCGGTCCCCGCGACCAGCGGGAATAGGCCCGCCATAGCTACCGCAGGAGATATTGCCTGTCTATTTGCGAGCAAATCTCCCATACTTCCACTGTGCGGATCTCGCGACCAGCGAGAATAGGCCCGCCGGAGATTATGCTCGTCTGTTGCGAACAAATCTCTACCGCTTGACTGAATAAGTAAAGAAACGATAAAAGTAGTAAAGAAGACCCTGTTTTTCCCCTCTGCCGTGCGTCCACCTTGACGAGGTAGAGGGGCTTGAGCGTTCCAATGACCCCAAGAGCTATGCCGACGGTAGCACAGCTACTGGTAGGGTCACCCATGTCGGACAGGTCAAGGGAGAGGGACCAGACGAAGTGACGCACAAACCTGCTGCCTTGTAGGTAGACTGGGGACAGTCAAAGGCTAGGGAAAGCATCCCAAACAAATGCTTGTCGAAATCGGATGTACTGAGCCACAGGCTTGACAAAGAAGTGCAACGTAACTTTATCATTTCATGATGCCACAGATGAAAATTAATCGTTATGGTGCTAATCCCGTGAAGTCCCATCAGGCGGTGATAGTGCCGGGCCCCCTGCCTCGAGGGGGTCCACCCATGACTACTGGTGGTCACCTTCCCCTGTGCTGTGGAGTCAAGGCACAGAGGAGTAGGTTAAGAGCTATTGACCAAACACCCCGGACACTCAACATACTACAATGGAATGCAGAAGGAGTTTATAACAAGAAAGCCTCCCTAACACAGCGTCTTCATAAAGATAGAATAGATGTGGCATGCATTCAAGAGACACACCTCAATGCCAATCGCACATTTTCAGTCGAGGGATATCAGGCCACACGTTTCGACCGCGAAGGACACAAAGGAGGAGTTGTAATACTTACACGAAATACAATACCTTGCAGCGAAGTATCTGTGATCTCTGACAACCAAACGGAAATTATAGGTGTTGATATAATGATAAAGGACGTGAAAATAAGAATTTACAATCTATATAGCCCGGCAGATAAGGATCTTACACTCTCAAACATGGAAATAACTGACACAAATTGCATTGTTGTCGGAGACTTTAATAGCCGTTCAGAAAGATGGGGATACCCAGATACTGACAAAAGAGGAGATGAAGTGGAGGACTGGGAAATAGACTCAAATCTCCATCTACTTAACAAAGCGGATGACACACCGAGCTTCTACTCCAGAAGATGGATTACCACTTCTACTCCAGACTTAGCTTTCTGCACAGGAGACATCCTCCACAAAATCGATCGCCATGTGCTGGACCAATTAGCAGGTAGTGACCACAGACCAATCAAGCTTGTAATAAATATGGAGTATGTTCCACAGGAGCAAAAGCCTTTGCCCCGTTGGAATTACAAACGAGGC
>JACEFZ010000677.1:0-41047 GCA_014155875.1 Cepaea nemoralis
CTTTTTTTTATAGCAGCCATTCGAGAGACATCCTGCTCAATCTTCTGTTGAACTTGTTTCAGTTCATCCAGGATGGGCTGAATGGCCATTATTTTTGTTTCTTGTGTCTTGTCGTTTTCTTCCTCCATGATTTTGACCTGTGATCTCAGGTCCTTCAGTTGGCCTTACAGTTGCGCTTTGTCCCTTTTTGTAAGTCGATTGGTCGTGGAGTATGCTGTTGGTGATTCTTTCGGTGTATTTTTCTATATCCTCATCTTCTGTTTGTTCTATCTCCACCTCATCCAGTACTTAAACTGTTCCAATTTCGCGTTCTTGAAGTTAAAGGTATGTTAATTGCTTTCCTGGCTCTTCTGTGCTCTCGTGTTTGTATGAGTGATAATCGGTAGGTTGTCGCTATTTGTGTCTTCTTTTATAATTCCATATTTCCTTTTTCCCTAATTCCTTATTAGGTACGTTTACTATTGTCAGGTCGATTGCTGTGTCGTATCTTCTCGGGTCGAGGTCTATTCGTGTCATTGATCCGTCGTTTAGCACATCCAGCTGATTGCTCTCTATAAATTCCACCAGTTTTATTCCTGCTATGTTGATTCTTGTCCCTCCCCACATTGGGTGGTAGCAGTTGAAGTCGCCAACTATTACTGTTGATGCTTTGATTTTGTTCTTTATCGCTACTAGGTACTCCTCTTCTATGCTTCTTCTGGGGCAGTAGATGTTGATTACGTGTAGACTGTTGGGTGTGCTCGCAATTTCCGCTGCAATGCCCTCGAAGTTCATTGCCCGGAACGTTTCGTTTGTTATTATTTGTAGATTGTCTTGAATGAGCAGAGCCACTCCGCCTCCTTTTGTTTCTGCCCTGTCGTTCCTGAGTATCTTGAATCTGTTGCAGCTGTAGCTGTCCTTGGGTTTCAGGAATGTTTCCTGCAGGGCATAGATACTGTTTTCCCTCCCCAGTTGTTCCATGATGCTGTGGAGGTTTGTTTTCATGCCTCTGCATTTCCACTGTATTATTCTAATGTTGTCTTTTCCTATAGTCATGTTGTGTTTCTGTGTTTTGGATTTGGTTTTATTGTTCTTTTCAGTCCTCGAATGTTTTCGCTGTCCTTCCTTCTTGTTTCTGCCATAACTTCTCATATTAGTTGGGTGTAATCCTGGCGTGTGCCCTTGCATTCTGAAAGTCCTCCATCATTTGTCCGAACAGTCAGGTGGTCTTATTTATGTTTAGCAATTTGTTTACTGCTTTTTAAAATGGTGTCTATTTGATTCTTCCATTTTTAAGGCAAACGCTTATTGGATGCTTCCATTTGGTCAGCCTCTGATTGTGATAACTCGATATTGCCTTGTCCTGCTTTTATCTGTTCTATGGCCGTGTGGTTTGCTTTCATCTGGTTTCTCCCATCTCTTGGGTTAGCTATTTTAGCTTTTCAATGACTGTTTGGTTCTCGTTTAGCTGGATTTTCAGCTCTGTTTGGGCTGCCTCAAGTTCTTATAGCGTGTTAATTCATCTTCAGGTTATTTTCTTGTGGTTAAAATGTTTTATTTCACCTCCTCCATTCGTTTTATGGCTTGTTTCAGCTCGTTGTTTTCTGTCTCTTTCTTGTTGTCTAGTGTTGCTGTCATTTCCCACGCCCTTATCTACAATCTTATTCCTCATATTAGATATTTCAGATTTCAATATTCTCATTTCTGATCTTGTATCTGGTCCCTTGCGCGCGTTTTCTTTTCTCCTTCTCGAGACCCTCATTGGGGTTTGTGAGAGGAGTGCCTCTCTCCATGCTGCCTCTGTTAGTTTGTATTTAGATTTGTGTCCATTTATGTAGTTTTGTATTCAGGACAGCCCTTGTATCTCGCGCTGTGGTTACCCTTGCATTTTGCGCAATGTCTGGCCGGGTTCGCATCCCCCCCCCCCCCCCCCCCCCCCCCCTCCCCCCCCCCCCCCCCCCCCCCCCCCCCCCCCCCCTTTGGGCATTTCGGTAGTCACTGTACCAGTAGCTTTTGCTGCAGAACCGGCATATTGGGTTCTTTCCCTTGCAAAATGAGAAAGTATGTCCATGTCTCTGACACTTAGAAGTCTTAGAACATTGCTTGATCGGTGGTACATATTTTTCGAAGTATTTGTTCCTCCCTATGTATTTTATCTGGTCTGGCAGTTCTGTGCCTATGAATTTCACCTTGACAAATGCTGTCGGGTCGCCCCGTTTTGTGAGTATTCTATTAACGTGTGTAATGTCAATACTCGTATTCTCCTTTGTCTTCTGTTACTTTTCTCATGTCTGTGGTCGGGTTTATTCCTGTGATGACGATTGTTATGGTTGGTCTGAATAGCTCGATATTAATTTTGACCTCGTGATGAAGTGTCCTAGTTGCCGGATTTTCCCCCTTTCAAACAAGCTGTCTCGTTTTCGCTGTCATTCGGTTTGATTATAATTGTGGCGCCCGGGCGTTTAACGACGTGGGCAATTGCCCTGGTGCCTCTTCTATACTCATATTTGTTTAGTTCGATAATGTCACTTGCCGCCCCTCAGTTTGTTTGGTACTTCAATTTTAATTCACCGCAAACAACCGCAAACAAAGAAGAATCCCTTCGAGCCTCATTTGCATCGGTCCGGCAATCATTTTGCGGTTTAGTGTTCGGTGGACTGCTAGACCGATCGATGGATGTTTTTTTAGTTTTGGGCCCGTAGGGCCCTCACTGTCGTCGACAGTGAGGGCCCTACGGGCCCAAAAACTTAAAAACATCCATCGATCGGTCTAGCAGTCCACCGAACACTAAACCGCAAAATGATTGCCGGACCGATGCAAATGAGGCTCGAAGGGATTCTTCTTTGTTGCGGTGAATTAAAATTGAAGTACCGTTTGTTTGATTCTGAGTTGCAGAACTGAATCAGAGGCCTCCCGAGTGGACTGATTACCTGCCATTTTGCCTTCCTTTCTTGGAGTTTTTTCTGTTTCTTTCCCTTCGATTTATTTTTTTTTTTTTTGGGGGGGGGGGGGGTTGTTGTTGTTTCTGGGTTTATTTGTTTGTTCTTTACCACTGCGGGTTTGGCTCCAGTTACTATCATTTTGACGGTTTGCCGGGGTTTTAGTCAGTAAAATATTAATAGGGGCCTACTATTTTTATTTGTGATGGTTTATTTATTTTTAATTGCAATATTTGGTTTGACTGAATGATTTTTAATGTTATTTATTTATTTCTATATTTTAAATATTAGGTATATATTGGTTTTGTTGTTATTCGACAAGGTTAACTACTTACGGTTTTTCCCTTTGAATATTTAATCACAATAACACAATTAATGTAATCCAGTACACCACTACATCTTGAAAATATGAGCACCACTCTACACTGTCTACAGTCAAAGCACCAATGGCCGCCACCAGTGACAACATCGAAGAAAGATCTTCAAATTAAAACTGTAATAAAGTAAAGATAGTGAATAATAATGGTTATATTTGTCCGGATGTGTGACTGTGGGGTGGTCGAAGGATGGAGTGTCAACAGTGTGTGTAAAGGCAAAGGTGGTGACGAAGGTATCTACCTCTGCGGGTCGAGTCGTGGAGTGGTTGTAGGGTGGAGACAGAGTGGCTAAGTGGCTAGCGAGGAGGTCGGCATGGCTGAGGGTATGACCCAGTGATCGGCGTGGCAGAGGGTATGACTTGTATGGAGCCGAAGAGAGGTTTTGAATCCAGTGGTCGGCGTGGCAGAGGCTATGAACCAGTGGTTGGCGTGGCTAAGTGTATTACCCAGTGGTCTGCGTGGTTGAGGGTATGGCCTATGGTTGGCGTGGCTGAGGGTATGACCCAGTGGTCAGCATGGCAGAGGGTATAACTTGTATAGACCCTAAGAGGAGTTTCACACCCAGTGGTTGGTGTGGCAAAGGGTATGGGTTGTATGGACCCAAACAGGGGTTTTCAACCCAATGGTCAATGTGGCAGAGGGTATGACCTAATGATTGGCATGACTGAGGATATGACCCAGTGATCGGCCTGGCAGAGGGTATGACTCGTATTGACCCAAAGAGGGGTTGCAAACCCAGTGGTCGGAGTGGCTGAGAGTATGAGAGTGGTTCGGTCACATGTATAAGGGTGCATCTGGGAAATGTGGTTAAGAGGGATACTACAAAAAGAGTGTCCTGTTGCCTGTTGAATCCAAGGACCTACCTCTTGATGACCACCATGTATAGGAGCGATTCCACTACCTTGTCAACAGAGCGTCAGAAGTTTAACATGGTCTCCCTTCTCTCTCTTTTCTATGTCCGAGTAGTCCTAGGGTCACCAAGTAACACCAAAGAACATTGTGGTATCAAGACAACATAAAGCTGCATACATGAGTGTAACCAATTCATCACAGTATTCGACTAAACCTTTCTCTTAGTCAGAGAAGAGATCTGTGATCTCCAACGCCTGTCGGGGAAGGCGTACCTTTACATAAAACTAGCAGGTCATACAGCGATGAGTGTTTAGCGCATTTTATCACCTGCATAATATTACACACAAACACAACAAGCTGTCCCAACTCGACCTTAGACATTTTATGTAACATAACATGTCATGAGGTGTCCCGACCAATGAAGTTACAGTGTCTCACTTCACGCATTTACACTTTCACTAATATAAATGTCTGTCCATAGGGGTCTTTAAATCTTTCCCAAAAATCAATTTCCAATGCCAATATATATTTTTTAACTTGTCTGCTCATTACCACATTTCACATCCCAGCAAAAGTACAGGTTCTAAGTAACACTTCAACATTCAAATAAGAAAATATGTTAGCCAAATTATTGAAAATGTTGGTCAAATACAGAAATATCTTGACCAAACTTTTTAAAAAGTAGTAAAATTTGTTAACCAAACTAATAAAACTGTTGGCCAGAATAAGAAATATCTCCACCAAATTTACAAAATGTAGAAAAAAATGCTAATCAAAGTAATATAAATGTTGACCAGAATAAGAAATATGATGACTAAATTTATAAAAAGTAGGACAAATGTTAGCCAAAGTAATACAAATGTTGGCCAAACAGAGAAATATGCTGACCAAGCTTATAAATATATTGACCAAAATAAGGAAAAACAATTTAGCCAAACTAATAAAAATGTTGGTTAAATTCAGAATATCTGAACCACACATATAAATATATCAACGGAAATAAGAAAAGAAATCTCTGACCAAACAAATTAAAATTTTGGCCAAGTAAAGACATATATTCTTGGCCAGTATGTTTTCCCATTTGGCTAACATAGTTTCCTACATTTTTTCATAAGTTTGGATGAGATATTTATAAGTTTGATTGAAATATGTCTTTACTTGACCAATATTTTTCCCCATTTGGCTTACAAAGTTTCCTACTTTTTATAAGTTTGGATGAGCTATTTATAAGTTTAGTTGAAATTTGTCTTTACTTAGCAAATATTGTTTCTCATTTGGCTAACAAATGTTCCTACTTTTTATACGTTTGAATGAGATATTTATAAATTTGGTTGAAATATGTCTTTACTTGGTCAATATTTATTCCCATTTGGCTAACAAATTTTCCTACTTTTTTATAAGTTTGGATGAGCTATTTATAAATGTGGTTGAAATACATCTTTATTTGGTCAACATATTTCCAAATTGGCTAGGAAATTGTCCTACTTTGTATAAGTTCAGTCGAGACATGTATAAATTTGGTTGAAATATGTCTTTACTTGGCCAATATTTTTTCTCCATTTGGCTAACAAATGCTTCTACTTTTCATAAGTTTGGACGAGATATGTATGTTTGGTTGAAACATGTCTTTACTTGGTCAATATTTTTTCCCATTTTGCTTACAAATTGTCCTACTTTTTATAAGTTTGGATGAGATACTTAAAAGATTGGTTGAAATATGTCTTTACTTGGTCAATATTTTTCCCGATTTGGCTAACAAATTTTCCTTTTAATAAGTTTGGACGAGATATTTATAAGATTGGTTGAAACATGTCTTTACTTGGTCAATATTTTTTCCTATTTCTTCTTCTTCTTCTTCAGCGTTCCGAGCCATTGAGGTTCTTTCCTCAATTTGTTCCTACTTGCCTAACAAATTTTCCTACTTTTTATAAGTTTGGATGAGATATTCATAAGTTTGGTTGAACTATTTGTTTATATGGCCAATATTTTTTCCCCATTTGGCTAACAAAATTTCTTGTTATATGGGCTTTTTATTTCCCTAGAGGCTAGAGCCGCCCCATACAGGTCCCCACATCCCTGTGTATTATTTGGTTTACCCCCTCTGGCAAGATCAAGTGCAGATGACTACACTTTGATCTATTTTTTTTTCAGTGACTTGAATTTATTTTTGGTTAACTTTCAGAGAAATTATTTGACCTTCTCCTCCATTTCCTTTTTCTTCCTTTCTCTCAAACCAACCAGCCTGGCAATGATTCTTGCTTGTCAGGGGGCAACAAAAGCATTGTGGTTGTGCTCCTCCTCAGTAGGAACATGTGCCTTCTTAGGTTTGAACCTTCTCTCGGGTTTGCCTTAGTGAAAAATGTTCTACTAGTTGCCTTTAGCAAAAAGTGTAAAATAGTTGGCCTTAGGAAAAGTGCCCAATAGTTGTACTTAGTAAAAAGTGTCCTAAAGTCTGTCCTTGGCAAAAATGTTCTGATAGTACTGTCTTCAGCTTGCACATGTACATGTTTTGTCTCTGTTATTGTCCATATTTTTTATTTCTTAAAAGGAACAGTGGATAAGCACAAAAATACATAACAAATGGCATGATTTAGTTTTAGCTAAGACAATGATGACAATTAGAAAATACAACATAATATCCAATTTATAAAACATCAAAGATTTTTATTTTTAATTTGTAGTATAAACGACAATGGGCTAAAATAACATAAAAATAAATTATCATCATGATAATTTCATCATAAAGTCATATCAATTTACATAATTTACATATTTTTCAAAGTTTACAATTACTCATCCCCCCCCCCCCCCCCCCCCCCCCCCCGCGTTTCCATCCTGTTTCAGGATATTGCGATCAACACAGCATCTTTCAGCTGTATGTTGATTCCTAGGCTAGATTGCGCTCATCAGCACGCCATGGCTTTCTGAGTGACCGGCTCCATACTCTCATAAGTCATTAGCGCGACGCGAACCACTTCTAATTCTCGTGCGCTCACGTCAACCACGAGAGTACCACTGTGGTTAATGGAGAAAGCTGTTAACCCCTCAGCCAGGGAGCCAGCACTCACATTTAGTAAATGTAAATATAAATCACAGACAGTCAAGAAAAGTACAAGTAAAAATGTATAACTATATTTTTCTCTCATATGCCATCTGCCAGGAGTAGACAATTCAACAGCATTTTGATCAACAACAACAGCTTTCAAGTGCCAGGAAAACAGAATATTATTCATTGAAAACATTAATACAGTTTGTTTTCTAAGGAGCAAATACTATAAGAATTACAAAACAATTTACATAATAGTTTGCAATAAGTACATTTTAAAATCACTTGTGCTACATAGAATCTGTACTTTAGTATGGATGTAAAGCCTGGACAATGAGCACACAAGCTGAACAACATCTAATAGCTGTGGAAATGTGGTTTCTAAGGAAAATGCAAAGAATACCATGGACAGACAGAAAAATAAATGACCAAGTCCTACAAGAAATAAATAAAAACCGTAAACTTATTAGAGAAATTAGACATAGACAGTCACTGTTATTTGGGCATGATATGAGAAGAAATAAATTGAAGAACTTGGTGACAACTGGCAAGATTGTGGGGAAAAGAACAAGGGAAAGACAGAGAAGTCAATACCTGGATGGCTTGGCCATGTAGTTTGGTCAAGGTAAGAAAACAGCTGATTCAAGACTCTGGTGATCATGTGAGATGGCAAAACATGACTGCCCACACTTTATCGAACATGGCACATGATGATGATGACTTTCACTGTAAATAACATCCTGGCATATTTATAGAAATGTGGCAGAGAAAACAACGCTTTTACTTAAATTTGTTCTCCATGCTGTTTTCTGTAAAATAGGGGCAGTCTTTTAGGCATGTGGGTGTTGCAGATTGTTTAAGTCTTTTGGCATGTGGGTGTTCCAGATTGCCCTGTCCTTTCTTGTTAGCCTTCCATTGAACAATGTTAACTAGGTCTTGACTAGCTGGTCGATACTTTTCATAATAGTAAGTAGCTATCTGAATTGTACTACCTGAAATGTAAGAAAGTACACACAACAGTTTACTACAAATTAAGTAGTAGATTGAATGAATTGAAATTAAAGACAATTATCAGAGCCTCCTATGACTTTGGAAAGACCACCCATGTTCTTCTGAGTCAGCTGAGTATTGCCTTCTATATTGCCTTGTGTTTTAGAAAATGAGCCAGGTTTTCCTGTCTAAACAATTCAAATGGAAAATTCACTTTATGGCAAACCAAAAAGATGATCCAAACTGCATTACCATATGAAAGCATTAAGTTTACAAACAGGTCAATGCAAAGTTCTTCTACTTCTTCTTTGTTAGCTCTGAAATAACCATGTTTATCTCTGTTATCAATTTGGCAGTATTTGTTAGGTTTTTCATTGGTGGGGTTTGCCATGCTGTCATACTGCATCTCTCATGAAGTCAACTGTCACGGAGGACGTGATTCACTGTCGCTTCCCAGCACATTGATGCTTATGTATTTGATTTTCATTTTGTCTATGGCTTCAGGACTGATTCTCATCCTGGAGATGATTACTTGATTGCCTCGTGGTAATAAGTATGTTGTGTCTATCACTGGATATATCTTAGATCATGTATCTTTAACATTTATTTTTTATGACATGTAATCTCTTTATGATGCTCTGTCTTCAGTCTGGATTTCTTATCAAATCTCCTTGGCAAGCCTTTCTTATCATTTGCAAATATACTGCAATTGGCAGAAATCTGCTTGAATGTTACAGCTTTGAGTTTATAACTAATTTCCTTTACTCAGGGTTGAAGGAGGAAGGAAAGACAGTTGAAGGAGGAAGGAAAGATAAGCCCAGTCAACTAATTTTAAACTATATTTTCTGTCATAATATATGTTGTCCATGTTAGAGTTGCATAATAGTTGGATTTCTGGTTCGCCTTCTGGCCCTGTATTGACAAACTAAGCACCTCTTCAGTGTCCCCCCCCCCCCCAATCTCTGTCACAAGTGGCTATGAAAACTATTCTACCTGAGCTTCTGTGTTGTCCCATCCAATTTCCTGCCAGTGAGTGAGACCTTAAGCTTCAGCTGAATTATTTGAGAGAACTGGATGCGTAGCTTGTAGTGAGATGAGTTAGATAGATGTTAGACATATGGCACATTATGCCCTATTGAAGGTTTGGTGTTAGTATTTACTGGTACATTAATAGCAACACTAAATTCAAAGCTGAAGCTGTATTGAGCCAAAGAAAAGCTCTAAGCTCCATTGTATGGTCACATTTATTATGAGAACACATTTGACAGTGTAAACATCAAGAATGTAAACGCAAAAAGAAGACGAAGATCTGTTTTTATTTATTCCTCTTCTATTGCTTTTTTTTTCCCCAGCTTCTCTTTGATTTCTATGCTCTTCTGTCATGAAGCATAACCTACTGTGTCATGCTAAATGAAGCTGTTTAAATAAAAGTGGACAATGGCACTCCATGTTTCAGATAAGGAAAACCCATGGCTGTAACAACAGTATAAAGTGACAGAACATCTTATATACTAGATCATCCATCTATCCATCATGTACCATGATGATAAGCATGGGTGGTCATGTTTTGCCATCTCACTCGATCACCAGAGTCATGGATCAGCTCCATGTTCCTGCCTCAACCATGCCACATTGCCAAACCATCCAGGTATTTACTTCTCAGTCTTCCCCTTGGTCTCTTCCCTTCGATCTTGCCAGTTGTCACCAAGTTCTCCAAGTCATTTTTTCTCATAACATGCTCAAACATTTCTGACTGTCTACGTCTAATGTCTCTAATCAGTTTACGATCTTCATTTGTTTCTTGAAGGACTTGTTCATTGGTATTTCTGTCTGCCCATGGTATTCTTTGCATTTCCTCAGAAACCACATTTCTACAGCCATCAGATATTTTTCAGCTTGTCTACTCATTGTCCACACTTCACATCCATACAAAAGTACAGGTTCTTTGTAGCACTTCAACACTCTTTTTCTTGTTTCAATTGATATCTTTTTATTGGTCGGTATGTTTTTTATCTTGCAAAAGGCTACCTTCGCAATGAATGAAGACTATGTAATTGGATGACAAGTGTCTTTCATCAGTACTTTTCAGTCACAGAAAATTCCCCACAACTCTCTTTGCAAAGCTGGATGCACTTCCATAATGCTATCTGGTCAGAAAATAATTTCTCCACAACTCTCGATTTAGCCCATGATTAAAATAAAAGGTTTGTATGCCAGTGCACTATCTAGCAAGCGACCATACACTTTAATGAACATAATGGTTTAAGATCATTGTCTCACTGAGAATATCACAACATATTGTCATAAACTCACTTGACCTTACAGTCTTTACTGAGAACAACATACTGTCATAATCTCATCTGACCTCACTGCTTTACTGAGAACAAAACAACATACTGTCATTAACTTAAGTGATCTTACTGTCATCACTGAGAACAACAAAACATACTATCATAAACTCATCTGCCCTAACTGTCTTTACTGCAAACAATTCTTTTAACAAATTCAACTATACTCAATTGTATTTACAGAAAACATCATAACATACAATTACAAATGCATCTGATCTTACTGTTTTTATTAAGAACAACATTCTGTTAACAACTCATCTGTCCTAACTATTTTCACTGCAAACACAACATCACTGTAATCAGTTCGACCTCCCTTCTTTACTGATAAGAACTCAACATACTATTATAAACCCATCCATCTTCCTTGTTTTTTTTCTGAGAACGTAGCATGTTGTCATAAATTCATCAGATTTTACTGTCTTTAATAAGAACATCAATGTCTACTATGATAAATGCATATGGTTTAACTGTCTTTACAAGACAGCATACTATAGAGTGTATTTTTAATGACTGTGGGGTTTTAGAAAATATTGCTGTTCCAAGTTTTGTATTCACCCTCTGTGGAGTTCATGCAACATAAAAGGTAAATACAAAACTTGGAACGGCAATATTTTCAAAAACCCCAGTCATTAAAAATACACCCTGTATCATAAATTCTTGTGATTTTATTGTCTTTACTGAAAACAAACACAGCTTACTGTTATAAATTCATATGATTTTACTATCTTTACTGAGAACAACACAGAATATTGTCATAAATTCACCTGAGCTCGCTGAATGTACCGAGAACAATTACTCATTAAAACAACATGATGTTCACTTTACCTAGGGCTTCTGTCGGATATACTTTGGTTTGAAATGTCCAAGGTGCTTCTACTTTCTGCATCACATTTTCACCAAACACATTGTCATCCCATTCTGTGCCCTGTTGTCAGAAATTTAGAATTATAAGCCAATGTTCCTGTGAATGTTTTTAAACAACAAATCTTCAAGTCTTTCTGAAGCGTGCAACACTCACATGTGATAAGCTATTGTCTGTATGCGCAATACAACATTTGATATAATAATATATCCTTAGGTTTGGTCTGAGTATACTTAGAAATTGACTAGTTATTTTCACATACAACACTATAAATGTTTTATGCAAAGTGTATATATAAGGTCTCTTTAAAAGCCATACCCTCATGCTATTGTACTTTGGTTAATATTCATACTGGACATCAGGTGGGAAATCTTTTGGAACTGAAAGATAAATATTCAATGCTACTAAAGGAGTTTAGGGAACCTTGATAGCACAGTGGCTAGCATAGACTACTTGCCTTTTGGCCGCGCGACTGGGTTTTAAAAAATTAACCCGGTGTCCTAGGTTGGTCAAGTGTAACATGTGTGCCAGGAAATGTTCCTGGAAATAAAGTCAGCCAGCATGATACTGATCACATCACACATCAAGTGCTGATTGGTCTACATAAGTATAGATCACATCACACATCAAGTCATCAAGTGCTGATTGGTCTACATAAATATAGATCACATCACACATCAAGTCACCAAGTGCTGATTGGTCTACATAAATATAGATCACATCACACATCAAGTGCTGATTGGTCTACATAAATATAGATCACATCACACATCAAGTGCTGATTGGTCTACATAAATATAGATCACATCACACATCAAGTGCTGATTGGTCTACATAAATATAGATCACATCACACATCAAGTGCTGATTGGTCTACATAAATATAGATCATATCACACATCAAGTGCTGATTGGTCTACATAAATATAGATCATATCACACATCAAGTGCTGATTGGTCTACATAAATATAGATCACATCACACATAGAGTGCTGATTGGTCTACATAAATATAAAACTAGCACCAAATGCCCAGTACACCACAAGGTATAGGAAAAGGTCCTTTACTTTTTCTCCTTTTTACTAAAGGAGTCTGAAGGTAACCGATAATGATATGAAAGACTCCAAACTCGGAAAATGTTGGCCTAAGTGATAAGGGACTATAAATAGACATCTATGTACTAGAATGGTTGTATGCATTTTCCTGCTTGTGCCACATGTGCTGGAATAGGTGCATACAAAATCTATATTCATAGAAGAAATGAGTTGAGTTGAGCTAAGAACAGACATCACTGCACTCAGGACATTCCCATACGTGCGCCGTCCCCTCGTTCAACTGTCATATTACTAATTGTTCCCACCGCTATCTTATTGAAAGTTCTCCTGGACTTTCCTCTCAGTTTTGAGATTCTTCCAGAAACCCTGCTGATCTCCCGCATTCTCATTTTTTCCACATACGGGTTCTCAATCTGTTCCCCTGCCTTCTCAGCTGGTCCCACAATTGATTTGACAGCTGAGATAGTATATTAAACTCTTCTGTGGTCAGTAGTGAACATCTATTTAAGCTCAAGATGATCTTTACTGTTTCTATATCTGTCAACCACCAGGACTATAGCCATCAATTTTTATTTTTCAGAGGCATGAACTCAAGTGTTCTGCTAATTTGCATAATAAAATGTATCAATAATAACTGGTTATGGCTACATACACTGTAACAATAGAGGTCCTCCGAGATCAGAAGTAACATAGATCATAAACACTAGTAATTACATTTTGGATCAACTGTATGAGCCACTGAGTGAAGAACTGCCATCTTGGAATATAGTAACTGAAAACAAAAGCGCAAGATTGTGTTAGTAAAAGTGCAAGGCAGTGTAGTGAGTTGTTTGTCTACAGAATATATAAGTGGTGTGGTAAGCCGAAGGACTCGGTGATGTGGATTGTGAGCATGTGTGACAAGATGAATATGAATCTTTTGCTGAGTGAGGAGTGAACTTGTTGGTTTGCTTTGAATACAAACAATGATTCCTTCTTCTCTTCCTGCTGCTGCTGCCATTTCTCCTTCTTCTCTTTATCTTATTGGAGCACAGATTCAACAAACTCCTACCAAGCCAAACCGTTGTTCATTCTGTTATGTAAATGGAATGGCATTTAAATTGAAATTTACATATACAATTGGAATTGAAGTTCACATATTCTTTTACTGATGGGCTTTGTATAGAGGTGGTTTTGCATTTCAAAACTGGAATTTCTGCATATTACGTTAGGCCAACTGTTGTGAGTCAGTTAGAAAGTAGAATAGCATAGCACATCCCTAACTGGATTAGGAAGCCAACAGTGGAAAATTCTGGTAAGTTGGCTAATCCTAGCAACCACCGGAAGAAACTGTCATCCTTAATAACACGTCATTTAATAGAATTTGGACATATTGCAGATAAAGAGGATTTGGTTGTACTTTTCACCACACATAACCAAAAGTTACTAAGATATGTCAAGGTGTCTGCTAGACACTCGGGCTTACCACAATTATGTTTAAAATAAAGACATGATAGCCTCTTTAAAACTCATCATCATCATCAAGTGCCTTGCCAGCTGGCAAAGGCATTCATGGTTCTCCACAGATCTAGGTCTTTGGTGTTCTGGATCAACTCTGCTGATGATATTCCCCCAAGCCATCATCTTAATCGATCCAGCATCATGTCTCTTGGTCTGCCTCTGCCTCTCTTCCCCTCGATCTTTCCAGTTATCATAATGTTCTCTAATGCCTCTCTTCTCAACACATGACCAAAGAAAGCTGTTTGTCTCTTTATTATTGTTGTGTATAACATTATAGTTTCATTAGCCTCTTTTCAGGCAATTGTTGTTAGTTACTCTGGCAGTCCAAGTAATTAGCAAATTTCGTCTCAGGAACCATATCTTTGTTGCCTCTAAGTTCTTCGTAATTTGTTCATGTACATTCCAAGATTCACTGCCATACAGCAAAACAGGTTCTATGTAGCATTTCAGCACTCCCTTTCTTACATTCAGTGATAGTGACTTATTGCATAAGGTACTCTTCATTTTCTAAAACCACCATAGTGAAACGGAAACATCTGATAATGTGTTTCATTTATTTGTTTTATGGGATTCATTATGTTACTTCATTATATATTGCACTTTTTTTCTGTAGAATGAACCTGATGAGACGCAACAAAATATGCCAGGCAATAAATTGTGCAATTAATATATTGTTTGTGTCTTCATGATTCATATAAAAAACTAGAAAACTTTGTTTTCAACAAATAAAGTTTGATGGTGAGTGCAAAGATCATATAAGAGGACACACAATCCATTAATTTACATTTCCTATGAGTCAATTAACATTTAATATCTGCCGATGTAACAAAACAGAGAAACTGTAAGTAAAAGGATCCTTTTCCACACCATGAAGCAATTGAGTATATTGTGCAAGCCCCATATTTTTATAGCTCAATTGACACTCGATGTTGATGTGGTCAATAGCACTCTGTCAACCTTTACTTCCTAAAACATTTCCTGGTACCCATTTTAATTTGGGTCAACCTGGGAGCCTGGGTCAGTTTTAAGAAAACCCTCACTTCAAAGGGGATTTCAGTGCATGACCACCAGGACTTATGCTAAAATGAAAAATAGTAAGTTTAAATAACTTCGAATCTGGGTCATAAATTAAAATATCACTTACTCTGCAGTAACTCCAGACCACTGCTTGGAAGCGTAATCATGAATCTGAAATGAATTGGTAACAGAGAGAGAGAGAGAGAGAGAGAGAGAGAGAGAGAGAGAGAGAGAGAGAGAGAGAGAGAGAGAGAGAGAGAGAGAGAGAGAGAGAGAGAGAGAGTGTGTGTGTGTGTATGTGTAGCACATGCATGCATGAGCACGCACGCGCACGCATACACACATGCACACCCACCCACCCACACACGCGCGCACACACACCCACCCACCCTATCACACACACACACACATATATATCAACAGGTTTTCTCAATGTGTCTGCTGTCCAGCACCAACGTTGATTCTTCTCTCTGTAATTCACTGGAATCTGCCTAATTCTCTCCCTAAGCTCCACATTAGTCATTCTGTCATAGCTTGTTATTCCTTCTATTTGGCACAGGCACAATTTACTGAATGTTTATAGTTTATTAGTAACACTGGGTACATTCTGGAGGCTACACTAGCGGGTGAACAGACAGGTGATGCGCGCCCGGTACACATGACACAGTTTATGATGATAACAACCGACCTATGACAACTGACCAGGATAAAGGGGAGGACTTTTTTGCACAATTTTTAAAACAGACGGATCAGCAGGATAGAGCTATCAGAGATAGGTCAGAGAAGCTTGTCACCGGTCACCAGGAAGGAGGACTGTGAGGTTAAGGTGGAGGATATTAAATGGGTACTGGAGAGGGCCAAAGACAGTGCCAGACCCAGATGGGGTGAGGTACACCCATATGATTAACATGAATGATGGGGACTTCAAGGAGATGGCTCATTGTTTCAACCTAAGCATAAATAAGTTGTAAATACCCCAGAATTTTTCTGCACAGCTATCTGGTCCAACTCCCAAGGTAAAGATCACTCCAGACTTAATGGATACCAAATCTTAACCCTGCAAAACACATTTGGCAAAGTCCTTGAAAAGATAGTCCGCAGACTCTGGCGACATTTGGAAAGTCGTAATTTGTTTCCCAAAGGGCTCAGGAGTTACTGGCCTGGAAAGGACACCTGGGCCAATGTGGCAACTTTTGCATTTCATGTCTATGAGGGCTTCCAGGATAAACAAGAGACAGTGACGGTAGCTCTTGACCTGGAGGATGGCCTATAACAGGTAAGGTATGATCGTTGATATACACTCTGTTGGACATGGAGGTTTGCCCTTGCCTTGTCAGATGAGTTGTGGCAGTCCTTTATGAGCATAAGGTTGCACTGCACATTGGTTCCTGGACTTCTGACCCTTGTACTATTACACCTGGGTTGCCACAGGGATCTGCCATGTCCCCAGTGCTCTTTAATGTCTACACCAGCAAAGTCGCAGCTATTGAGACATCAGGTGTTGGTAGAATCTTGACATTTGCAGATGATGTGCTGGTCTACAGACAGCGCAGGGACAGGAGAAGTTTGGCTGAAGACTTACAGATGGCAGCAAACAGGGTGGCGGAGTGGTGCAGGGACGCAGGGAGGGGCCGTTATAAACCCAGACAAGGCATCGGTTGTGTGGTACTCCCTGGATAACCGGATTGTGAAGGCAGATGTCCCATGTATTATATTGAATGGATGTCCTCTTAGTAGAGAGAGTAAATTGAAGTACTTGGGTATTGCCTTTGACAGGTGTATGACCATTAAGGACCATGTGGAGACTTTGGTGGTGAAGGCTGGTAGGGGACTTAATGCATTGAGGACGATGGCAGCAACTGGGTAGAGCAGAGGATGCTTTACAGGCTCTTTCAGCAGTTAATAATTTCTGTCATTGAGTATGGTTTGGGGCTGCTGACAGTATCAAGAGCCAGCTTGAAAGGTTGGAGCGCATACAGAATGCGGCCATGCGTGTGATTCCTGGGGTGCACAAAGGACACACCAATTATATGCATGAGGCATATCCTGGCGCTACCAACAATGGTGGATAGGCATAGGGTCCTTCAAGCCAAATGGTACCTGAGAGTTGCTGCAGATAGGGATCACCCCCTGCATGAAGCCATGGATATGGTCAAGAGTCATAGACTAAGACGAGGCAGGTCCTGGATGGCACAGGCAGGAAATATCTATACGTCAGGTGTGTGATCTAGAGACCATCAATCATGAAAAAGAGTGGGTTGAAGTACCGGCAGACATGACGGACTGGCACAATGTAATAGTAACACTGGGTCGTGAGTGCAGAGAATGGGCAGCGGGCCGCACAGAGTTTGAGGTGCAACAACTGATCCAGAGTAACACACATCAAGGTGACATAGTGATCTATACTGATGGGTCAGTGGTGAGAAACAGACGGAGTGGTTGGGGTTTCATTGCGAAGGCTAATGGACGATTCTTGAAAAAGGAGAGTATGGCATATGAGGCTACGACCTCCAGCATGAGAATGGAGGTGGAAGCAGTCACAGCGGCATTCCGTTGGTTAGAGGAGACCACTGCAACACACATTGTCTTCATCACGGACTCAAGGAGTATGCTTAGTAAAGTGGAGAAAGGAATGTTTCGTGTGGAATGGCTCACCTCGCTTCAGAGGTCACAGATTGTGAGAATTGTATGGATGTTTTGCCCTGACCATGCGGGAATGCAAGGAAATGGGGCAGGCTGATAGGCTGGCAGGGAATGCACCTCTTGGTGGTCGATTACTTATGGACAAGGGAGAGGTGGTCGTGCACTTGTGGGACCAGGTGGAGAAGGTGGGAGAACAGATTGAGAACCTGTATGTGGAAAGGATGAGATTTTGGGGGATTGAGAGGGGTTCTGCTAGAATCTAAAAATTGAGAGGGAAGACCAGGAGAACTTTAAATCAGATAGCAGTGGGAAGAATTTAGTAATGTAACTCTTTGGTGGCTGCTGAATGAGGGAACGGAACACGTATGTGAATGTCCTGAGTGCAGTGATGTCAGTTCTTAGATCAACTTAACTAGTAACTGTTTGTCATTCTTCATGTTTCTGATCCAGAGTGGAACTGATTTAATGGTGGAGTTAAATATCATAAGTTTGGTACTAGTTTTAATTTCTTTTGACTTCCACAAGTTTTCTAGTGCTAAGAAAGCTCCTCTTGCCTTTTGTATGTGTTAAAAAAAAAGTAAGTGAAGGACCCTTTAAAGTGCATAGGGGACTTTGTGTAAACCCCTATTTTTATAGACCAATCGGCATTCGGCGGGTGATGTGGTCCGTACCACACTAGCCACCTTTACTTCCCACCACACACAAGGAGGTCAGCATGACTGAATGGATAAGAACGCGTGTTCTTAAACTTCCAATATACTGGTGCCGAGGTATGGAGTTCAACCTCTATACCAGACAGTTGGATTAAAATGTCTTTTCATCCTTGACTTGGCAATGTAAATTACAAGCACCTCTGAAGTCGAAGTTGGTTCGCCTGATGGCCGGGGACACTGGTAATAGGGAAAGTTAATCCACACACAAAATTCAGTCCTGGGCTACAAGAAGTAATGAGTATGGACTACGCTTGAGTTCAAAGCGAGCGAGAGCAAAAAACTTCCCAAACATTTCCTGATATCAATTTGAGGCTGGGTCAACCTCTTTGGATTTTACAAATTCACTCTGCTGTGATTGAACCCTTGACTAACAGGGTGTTTGTTGTTTGTCCATCAAGAATGATGATGACCATTCATTTCATCCAGTGGGGTTGAAAGTATGGAGCCGTGAGTTCTAGGATGGCTGATAAGGCCTATTTTGGCTCAAAATGTTCTTCGACAATGTGGGCAAAGAATGCTTGATGTTTCTGGAGGAGGATTTCCTACAGTGGTTTTTCTGTCCTGCCTTTTCTTCACAGCTCTTGCGTCCTGGTTGCTTCACAAGTAACTGCACCCTTGCGTAATGATGTACACCACGAATTTCAGTCTTTGGCAGCAGTCTCCTAAGTGTCATGATAAATTCCAAAAGCTTTCATTGAGACTTTCAGAGTGTCTTTAAAGCGTTTCTTCTGGCTGCTTTAGGAGCGTTTACCACAACGCAGCCTGCCGTAAAAAAAAATTTGTTTATGGAGCCTGTGATCTGGCATGCGAGTCAAGTGACCAGCCCAACAAATCTGATTCTTCATTAGTATAGTGTGTATGCTGGGCATGGATGCTCTCTCTAGGACTTCAGTGTCTGGGATCTTGTCTTGTCATTTAATCTTCCATAGCTTCCTAAGACAGATTGTGTGGAAGTGGTTTAATTTCCTGGTGTGTAGCTGGTAAACAGTCTAGGGTAGCAGATAAGTGTCTACCACCTTTTGTATTCTTATTTTAATATCCCTGTCTGTTCCCCAATCTTTGTCTACACTGCTACCTAAATAGGTGTATGATTCCACCACATGAGGTGAGATTTTACCAATGGAGATGGGGAAATCATTTGCTTGATTTTATTTTCATTATGCCTTAAAATCATCACTGCAATTTTTGCCATCTAAAATTATCTTTAATGTTCGCTAATCAGTTGAGTTCCGTAGATAGATATGAAATATTTAAAAAATTGCTGAACTATTGTTCTGTAGGGAAATATAGACAAATATGCCAATCATGCCTTTTCATAGGGCAATGGATTTAATTTACCAAATAGTTAATCCAGCAATGCATTATACTTTATTTGACTAAATCACTACCTTCTATTTACATAATTGTTTATTTTGTTTCATAAACAATTTATTTTTAAATAGTGTTACATTCATTAGTATGCCTTTGCTTTCTGATTGAGAAGTCAACATGTAAGCTTCACTGACCAGTGTGTGAAATTAACCCACTATTTTGCCATAACTGCACAGGAAGCTGAAGTGCACGTGTGTTAAACCTCTCAGCCACATCGATTTTACCTAAACCATGTATCTCAACATGTATCATTGTCATATTATACAACATTAGTCCATGCAAGAAAGGGAAGGATTGAATTATGACACAAAAGTACCCTCCCCACAAGGACTGTTCCCTTCCCCTCTCCAAGCTCAGAAACCAGGATGGTAGGCCAGACTGGTTCTGCAACTTCACGTCTTCAGAGAGGCATATGAAGATGTAACCAGGTCATGGTTCAGCACAGCACATGGACTCGCTGAGATTAGGTGTAAATGTTTTGCATATCCTTTATAGGACATCGCTGTCAACATAAGCATCTTTCAGCTGATTGTTGATTTCTTGGCAAGATTACGCTCAGTAGTTTGCCATTGCTTTCTGAGCGACCGGCTCCATACTCTAATAAGTCACTGGCATGACTCGAACCACTTCCAATTCTCGTGCGCTTATGTCAACCACGAGAGTATTAGGGGTTACGGAGAAAGCTGCAAACTCCTCGGCCAGGGAAACCGGCGAGATTTGGCGTACGCGGATAATATTTCTCCCAAGGGTTTTTGGTATTTCATTGTCAAAAGACTTTAACCCAGTATCCAGAGGGACTAAGAAGGGTTATAGATTTGACTACCAATCAAAGAGAAACTTCAATAACAAAATTTTAAATATTAGGAACAGGACAATAACAAGGTCTCATATTTTGAGAAAGAGAGCTATCCAGGCTATCAGAAAGATACAGATTCAACCCAGTGACAACTACCAGCAAGGACAGATCACCATTCTTCACTTCTGGGCAAGGCATAACAGCCTGAATAAACATATGCATAGGTTTGATCTGTGTGCCTCACTATTATACACATGTGAACTTGGGAAAAAAACTGCTGAACATGGCATGCAGAACTGTTCTCTGTCAATCAATCAATCAGGTGCCATCTTCACAATGAAGGTTGGCTTCAATGGATCTCCAACACTGTCTGCCTCTCGCCCTGACTGTACATTCTGTCAGGTTGATGTTCGTCCATCTCTTGATATTATCTTTCCACTTGTATCATTGTCTACCTCTTGCCCGCTTGCCTTCAAACTTACCCTCCAGTATAAACAAACTACAAAGAAGTACTGACCCACTGAATCAACACTATGAACTGTACATGAATGTCATGAACCTGCAACTAACTACTGCTTTTATTACAAACATTAACTTGGTGTTATGAGTGTGAACTAGAAAGATGAAGAAGAATCAACACTGAATTCCAATCTGTGTGGAACTAAACAGGAACTTCAAAACATGTCAACTTCATTATGACAATTTTCCTGATGGCGTAAAAATCAAAGATAACGATCACAAGTAAACTAAAAAGTAGGAGGAATAACATTAGCAGGAGAAGCAGAAGAAGAAGAGAAGGAAGTGTGGAGCAGTGGTGACAACAGAGGAGGAGGAGATGAAAAATTCATTCAAACTGGAAGAAAACTCGTCTTCAAGAAGACATATTATGAGATGCAGAGAAATAGGAGGATAATCTGAGCTCGTTTTATTTTATCTCTAAGTATTTTCAGAAGTGGTATCCAGAATGTTGGAAGACTGTATATATGAATGCCACGAAATGAAAGAATACAAAAATAAGGCAAAGAACTTAATTTAGCCTAAAATGATTGAGATCTATGCCCTTGGTAAGTTAAATGACAGAAGCTGTAAATACCTCTCCATTTGGTCCCCAAAGTGTAATCTGGTTGCGTGCATTGTACTCATATAGCAGGGAATCATTTGTGGAATTGCCCCAAGATTTGGCATCCGCAATCCACAGGCCGACCAAGAAACGTTCATTTGAGGCCAACAAGATATCCATGTCAGTTAAGAGACGTGTAAGAGCTTGTCCTGCATTTCTGCAGATAAAATCAGTACTGTTGTAATTATTCATTCATTTGCATGCTGTAATTTTTGCTTTTTCAGTAAAATGAATAGAGAGCCAAGAAGATAATAAAAGTATTAATGCTCTATGTGATTTAATATCAGTGTTTTAGGCAGGTCTCAGCATAAACAAAACTTCATGGTTGCTTGAATCTTCTTGCCTTAATTCTCCTTAATCAGATATAGTTTAATTCATTACTTTGTAGAAAACAGGTGGGCTGCGTGATAATGACCAGATCAAACACTAAGTGCAGACTGGTCTATAAAATTGTGGGGCTAGCACCATATACTGAGCACACCTTGAATACAGACATGCTTCATGAAGAACAGCGTGCTTCAATACAAAAGTCAAAGACAGGAAGCATCTGTTGGATCTTTTTTCCACAACATGCTAATATGTTGGGAAATGGGCAGATGGACAGATTGGTTGGGTCTGCACTGCTGTATGGGGTCATGGTACACAGATGGACAGATTGGTTGGGTCTGCACTGCTGTATGGGGTCATGGTACACAGATGGACAGATTGGTTGGGTCTGCACTGCTGTATGGGGTCATGGTACACAGATGGACAGATTGGTTGGGTCTGCACTGCTGTATGGGGTCATGGTACACAGATGGACAGATTGGTTGGGTCTGCACTGCTGTATGGGGTCATGGTACACAATAAGGCAGATGTGGTCGGGGTCATTTGGGATTATAGTGTGGAAGAACAGATAAATCATCCTGACCTGGAGAGAATGGCACAGTTGGGAGTGACCAGAGGATCTGACCAACACTTGGTACTCCAAGGAAAGGCCAGATAGACACATCATCAGATTACAACTGATACCATCAGTATTGGAACTCTTCACTGGTTGTTAAATATGAGGTCAGAGTGTGTTTGGGAATGTCCATAGTGCTATGATTTCGACTCAACTCAACCCAATACACTTCAAGGCGTGTGAAAGGGTATTTAGATTTTTACTTTAATTTAATAAAACTGGTGTCACCCACACTAAGCACAACATGGTCTGTTCTCTTCCAGAGATGTCAAAAGTGATGTATTCTGACAGTCCCAGCAGCACCATGGACATTCTTTGGTTCTTCTTCTTCTTCTTTTCGTTCATCCGGAGTGTTTTTTCAGATGTGATTGTGGTGTGTCTGTTATGCGCCCTTGGGCCGAAACCCGTAGGCCAACACATCGACTTTAGCGTGCTTTTTTGACCAGGTAGCATTCCTGGGAGACTCTCACTTTTGTGGTGCCATCTGCAACCATGCTGGCCAAGGTTGAACGGTCGAAGACAACGGTCATCCCTCAAAGGAAGGCAGGGACAGTCCATAGCATTTTCCGCCATCCAAGGTTGCTTCCATAGTTGCAGGGCCGACACATAACGCCCTGGATCTGGGCTCACCGAGGGAGATCGTCACGTCCTGCTCATGGCTGCTTTAAATCCTCACTTCAATATATTGGTCACTTCGTTTCCCCGGGTCATTCCCGCACAAACCAGACAGGTTTGCAGACGGCATCCACTCAGCGAGTTTTCGGACATGTGCTTGTCGTTGCGCCCATCAGAACTTTTCCAGGCACAACAGACATTCGGAAAACTACCCAGTCAGAGCTGTTCCGAACAAGAGCGGCATTCGGAAACTAGGTAGTCAGAGCTGTTCCTAGCACGAGAGACATTCGGACGAGACATTTCACTCGGACGTAATTGCGTAGTGTCAATTTTTAGTTTGAGGTTAACCTTCCTCTGGTTTCGAGGCACGTTGGTCTGTTGTGATGTCGCTAACATCTCAGCTGGTCAAGATAGAACGATGAACGACATCGTGGTCGGCCCTCAAGGGAAGGCAGGGGCAGACCATGAGCATTCCCTCGCTATCCAAGGAGGCTTCCATAATTGCAGAGCCGGCACATATTGCTCTGTGACTGGGCTCACCCGAGGAGTTGCCACGTCCTGCTCATGGCTGCTTTAGTTCCTCACTTCCATGTGTTGGGCAACACGTTTGCCCCTGATCGCTCAAGCACACACCAGGGACGGTCAGAATGCGAGCGACACCCACTCGGTAAGCTTTTGCTTTTTGACTTCGGACCACGCAATAGGTTCGCTCGCCGTGCGTTCCATTTTGCGTCATTTAGACGTTCTTCCACTTTTGTCTACACTCTCTATGAGTTAGATACAGTTTTCGCAGCCATTTTCTTCGACTGGGGCACTTTTTTGACTTTTTGTACTCGCTCACGAGGTAGGCTACTTGTGCTGCCGGCTCAGCACCTTACCTTCGTGCAGCGGTGAGCGAGAAACGGCCTGGCCCTCTCATCCGGGAATCTCTCATATCCCCCAGCTGAGAGCCTTCGAACTTGTATCAGACCTGAGCATGTAGCTTGCTCAGTATCACGCCTTTAATTTTTCGTAAGGTGGATATCGGCCCAGCTCTCAGGTCCGAGGGTTTGTGGCTTAGAGGCGTTCAGCCACAGCCCTCGACAGGGAGCCTTTAGTGTTTTGTCCGGACCAAGATATTCTGCCTTCGTGCGCCTGATTTAGATTTTAGACTGCTATCCTCAGTCTCACCTGCAGAGCAGCAGGTTGTGTCTCTCTTAGTCTGGTCCATATCCCATGAGCCGTTCGATATGTAGTTTTCACCCATCGGCAAGCACATGGGGTCGATGGGACACGCAAGCTCCCCCACCACGGCAAGGTGGAGACACATCGGGGGAGTTCTTTGGTTCTAAATCCCATAAATCCTCACTCTGGGTATTCATCAATTACCGGGTCAAATTACAACTTGTACACACTTTTTTATATTATTATCCCTATTACAAATACTTCTGAAACTCACTTTTTCTGTCTGTCTGTTTTTCCATCTATTTGTCAGTCTGTCTGTTTTTCCATCTATCTGTCTGTCTGTTTATCAAGACCAACAACAAACCACACCAAATTACTGGACACATCATGAGAACACCAACAACAAAGCACACACAATTATTGGACACAAAAGGTGTAAACTGGATTACATTGTGATACAGGGACAATTGGGAGAGGAAGATATAAAGAGAATGTGCTAGACAGCTTGGTATCATGGCATAGAGACACATCTATATAAAAAATTAATGACAATATGCGAGACAAAAGACTGGACAAACAAGATGTCAAAATAGGGGGTCAGCTGCTGTCGGGCTGATCCATCCATCATGTGCGATGCTGGAAGCGTGGGCGGTCATGACTCACCATTTCACTTGAACGCCAGAGTCGTAGATCAGCTCAGTGTTCCTGTCTCGACCATGCCATGTGTTAAAGCCACCCAGGTATTTACTTCTCTGTCTTCCCCTTGTTCTCCTCCCCTTGATCTTGCCAGTCGTCACCAAGTTCTCCAATTTATTTCTTCTCCTAAGTGACCAAACAGTTGTGTCTGTCTATGTCTAATTTTGTCAAGGGGAAGACCTAGAAGCAAGTACCTGGATGACTTGGCCTTGTGGCATGGTGGAGACAGAAATACGGAGCTGATCCACGACTCTGGTGATCGAATGAGATGGCAGAACATGACCACCCACGCTTACCGGCATGGCACATGATGGATGGATGGATGTATAAGTTCTCTAATCAATTTACGATTTTCATTTTTTTCTTGTAGGACATAGTCATTGGTTTTCTGTCTACCCGTGGTATTCTTTGTATTCTCCTCAGAAACCACATTTCCACAGCCATCAGATGTTCTTCAGCCGATGTTCGAGCATTCCGATCAACAAAAAAGCTAGGGCCTAGTTTTTGTGTTGATTCCATTACTTGGATGCTGAGATAAGTATTATGTTGTTATATCTGTTATTTATTGTTCTGTTTTACTTGTTCGTTGATAAATCTTTGCCTGTTTCTGTATGTGTTTTTCCATTTATCATGCTTCCAGTTATATTAAGTGTTTGTATGTGGACAGACAAGATGACCAACAATATGTGACATGAACTGCAAGAAGATATTAACAGCTATTTGATTCTAACAAGTGCTGAATGCACAAGTAATCTATTTCATATATCTACGTTAAACATAAACAGGCATTCATTTCTGTATTTGATATATATATATATATATATATATATATATATATATATATATATATATATATATATATATACTAGCTGACCCGGCCCGGCTTCGCCCAGGCCCTGGCGGGGATCTATCTATCTATCTATCTATCTATCTATCTATCTATCTATCTATCTATCTATCTATCTATCTAATCTATCTATCTATCTATCTATCTATCTTATCTATCTATCTATCTATCTATCTGTCTATCTGTCTGTCTGTCTGTCTGACCCGGCCCGGCTTCGCCCAGCTCCTGGTGGGGAACATCTCATTTAATTCATATAAGTAGTCATTTAAGCTCCCGTTCCCGACTATCTATCTGTCTGTTTGTCTATCTGTCTGACCTGGCCTGGCTTCGCCCAGACCCTGATGGGGAGCATCTCATTTAATTCATATAAGTAGTCATATAAGTTCCTGTTCCCGACTGTCTGTCTGTCTGACCCGGCCCGGCTTCGCCCAGTCCCTGGCGGGGATCTGTCTGTCTATCTATCTATCTGTCTGACCCGGCCCGGCTTCACCCAGTCCCTGGTGGGGAGCATCTCATTTAATTCATATAAGTAGTCATATAAGCTCCCGTTTCCGACTATCTGTCGGTCTGTCTGTCTGTCTAACTGTCTGTCTGACCCGGCCCGGCTTCACCCAGTCCCTGGTGGGGAGCATCTCATTTAATTCATATAAGTAGTCTTATAAGCTCCCGTTCCCGATTATCTATCTGTCTGTCTGTCTGTTTGTCTGTCTGACCCGGCCCAGAATCACCCAGACCCTGATGGGGAGCATCTCAAGTCATATAAGTTCCCGTTCCCGACTGTCTGTCTGTCCGTCTGACCCGGCCCGGCTTCGCCCAGTCCCTGGCGGGGATCTGTCTGTCTATCTATCTATGTGTCTATGTATCTACCTACCTACCTACCTACCTACCTACCTACCTATCTATCTATCTATCTATCTATCTATCTATCTATCTATCTATCTATCTATCTATCTATCTATCTATCTATGTTCGGCTCGTTCCCATTAAAAATATAGATAGAATAGATAGGTTGATAGTAGAAAATATGATTGGAAGATATCTATCTTAAGTAAACATACCAAGATATCACAAACAGCCAATAAATGGTGGGCGGTGAGTTGACTGCAGAGTACTGCTAAGGATATGCAACTAACTTTACTTAGGCAATGTTTAAAATGGGCATCATAGGGGACTTTACTTAAGATATAACAATGCTACTAAAAGTTATGTCCCTTGTTTTTATATTTTCTTATGTTCAGTCATGTAATTACAAAATTAAATTTTAGTAAGTAAATAGCTGATGTACACTAAAAAAACTATGACAGAAAGTTGCACAGGAATGAAAAGAAATCATGTAGAAAATTTCATCTCAATCAGATGGACCGTTCGCGAACGCATAAAGAACGGATCCACATACATACATACAACGATTTTTATATATATAGATACGTGTACAGCACAGACAATAATAAAAGAAAGGGAGGTCAGCATGGTTGAATGGAAAAGTGCGTTCACTCTTAAATATCCTGTGTGCTGAAGTAGGGGGTTTAATCCCTACAACAGTCAGTTGGACTAAAATGTTGACTTCTCATCCTTGACTTTGGGATGTAAATTACATGTACCTCACTAGTCGGAGTGGGTTCGCCTAATGGCGAGGGACACTGGTAATAGGGAAAGTTAATCCACACACAAAATTCAGTCCATTGCTACTAGAAGTAGCTGGTGTGGACTATGCTTAAGTTCAAAGCGAGCAAGAGCCAAAGAAAGAAATGAAAGACGTCAAATAACAAATGGGGGGAGCCATGGCTGAGAGGTTACAGTGGCTACATCAGGTTCACAAAGTACTGGGTTTGATTCTAGCAAAGTGCTGGACATTTTTCTTTGAATCACTGGTATTGAATGTTCTCACCCACTCCCCTGACCTATTGGGTAGTGAGATTGGCTAATTTGCCTTCTCAGATAAAGTTGAAAATCAGGAGGTCCTGTGTGCAAGCTGTGCACATTAACAGTCCCATGACAGTTTGAAATTGCAAAGAATAGACCATAAGGTCAGCGCTATGGCAATACTGTTAGGAAAGAGAACCTACCCACGGGTAGATACAGCCCGTGGCCTTGGATGGAATATGTCTAAAGGGAGAAACCTTTACACAAATGAATGTCAAAATTGAACACACTGACCTTTGAAGTGCATAACTAGATGTGATGCACTCCTCACTAAAGAGGAACAATGAAGAAGAAGAAATAGTATACTTACTGCAATGTATTGATGTCTTTATTGTTGAATGCATTTATCATAGAGGTGTAGATACCATTAGCTATTAACTGAAGACTATTGCGAGTAATGTCTGTTAAGTCGTAGAGAAAAAGTTGACTTCCTTCCAGTTCCAGTGATGCATTAATAAAGCCACCCCAAGCTGTAAAAACATCTTCTGGATTGTACCATAACTGAAAAACATGAGCTTTAGAGTAACAACAGCAGATATAAATGTGTACTACAGAACAAGGATTATATGAATCTCTCTTTATTATGGAGTGAAAAAAAGGAAATTGTAACTACCTGTATACATGTAAGCAAGTCAGTCACAAGCAAATAGCAACACGCTGGTACAGCATTTTAATTAAATTAATATACATTTCAACAAGGATAATAAAAAAAAAAATACACACACACAAAATCACACAGTACATTGCTTATTCCACTTGTGTCATGCTGTGATTGCGAAAATAACCATATTGTCTTTTTCTTCTTCTGCCTTTTTTCCCCAGTTGAATCATATACCCTCAATCAATGCATGCCAAGCTGTCCTATCCTTTGCTATCTCTCTCAATTCCATCCATGGCTTCCCCATATTACTCATCTCTGTCTCTAATTTTATCTTCCATGTGTTTTAGACCGCCTTCTATTTGAATGTCCCTATGGGTTATAACAGGGGTCACCAAACTTTTTTCACGGCGGGCCGGATAACTGACGAAATGACGAGCGCGGGCCGGATAGTCATTCTGTAACATACTTGCGCCGGTCACAGTGGCGAAGGTCTTATGGACGCGGTTCGTAATCCCGTATACCCGCTTTCAACACATAGCTGTGCACGATTTGGCAGCAGACCGCTTTGCGCTTGTTGTTTTACGCTATGGTATTGCAATCCCAAAGAAATCCGGAGCCTTGGAATGTGATCAACATCGAACAATTAGTATAATGAGTCACATCACAAAGATTTTGCTAAGAATTATCATGCAAAGAGTTAGGAGGAAAATACAACCTGAAATAGGAGAAGAACAATGTGGGTTTGTAGAAGGCAAGGATACAGTAAATGCTGTGTATATACCGAGAACCGTAATCGAACGTTCTATAGAAGTAAACAAAGATCTACACCTTTGCTTTATTGACTACACAAAAGCTTACGATAAAGTGAGACATGTCAACATGATAAGGATGCTTGAGGATCTACAGATTGATGGAAAAGACCTTAGACTTGTAAAAAACATATATTGGAAACAACAAGCTGCCATAAGAGTTGATAATGAAGTAAGCCAATATCAGCCTATTAAGAGAGGTGTGAGACAGGGATGTGTAATGTCTCCAGATCTGTTTTCCCTGTACAGTGAAAGTATTTTCAGAAATATTGAAGATATGGACAGAATCAACATTGGGGGACGATGCATCAATAACATTAGATATGCAGATGATACAGTCTTGATTGCAGACAATGAACAGGACCTGCAACATTTAGTAGATGCGGTTGTTACACACAGTGAACAACTAGGGTTAGAATTAAATTGTAAAAAGACACAGATTATGGTCGTCACTAGGAAGAACGAAATACCACAATGTAATATACAAGTAAATGGGAATATTCTTCAACAAGTGAATAGGTACAATTATCTCGGAACATTAATAACATCTGATGGGAGATGCCTTGAAGAGATTAGAACAAGAATCCCCATGGCAAAAGTAGCCTTTAGCAAGATGAAAAACATACTGACCAATAAAAAGATGTCAATTGAAACGAGAAAAAGAGTGTTGAGATGCTACATAGAACCTGTACTCTTATATGGATGTGAAGCTTGGACAATGAGCAGTCAGGCTGAAAAACATCTGATGGCTGTAGAAATGTGGTTTCTGAGGAAAATGCAAAGAATACCATGGACAGCCAGAAAGACCAATAGACAAGTTCTTCAAGAAACAAATGAAGATCGTAAACTGATTAGAGACATTAGACGTAGACAGTCACAATTTTTTGGGCATGTTATGAGAAGAAATGGATTGGAGAACTTGGTGACAACTAGTAAGATCGAGGGGAACAGACCAAGGGGAAGACCTAGAAGCAAGTACCTGGATGGCTTGGCCTTGTGGCACGGTCGAGACAGAAACACGGAGCTGATCCAAGACTCTGGTGATCGAGTGAGATGGCAGAACATGACCGCCCACGCTTACCGGCATGGCACATGATGGATGGATAGATGGATGGATGGGTGACAGTCGTTCAGAAAGCAATGACAGACTATTGAACGTAAACTTGCCAAGAAATCAACAACAGCAAAAAGTGCTGGTGTTGACTGCAAACATACTGTAAAGTATTTGCAACTTTAACAATGCTTGCAAGCCAGGACGAAAGCTCCGGGGGAAAATACGAAAAACTAGGTTAATCATGGGTGAGTGGTGTGCAATGCGCATGCACGCACGCGCACACACACACACACACACACACACACACACACACACACACACACACCACCACCACCACCACCACCACCACCACAACAACAAAGACAGCCAATATATTTATTTACTAAACAAAGTTATCATAGAAGGCGACATTAGCAAAAGATAGTTACATCAGACCTAGTGTGCACATATCCGAATCTCACAAACTAAGCAGCAAAAAAGATTAGTGAGATTTGTGAAACTGATATTTGGCTTTCAAGATATCATCAATGTCTTGTTTGGAATTGCTGCATCCAATCACGAGAATTGCTTTCAAATGTTCATCAGTCAATCTCGTTGGATGTGTTCACTTCACATACTTCATTTTTGAAAATGTTTTCTCACAGATATAAGTTGTTCCAAACACTGATGCCACACCAGCGGCAAATTTATTCAGTTTCGGAAACTCAACATCAGGTAAGCAACAGTAAAATTCAAAAAGTTTTCCTTCTCTGTGCCTCTCTTTCAACAAGTCATTTGCTTGCAAATCAATGAGTTCCACCTGTAGATCAGCTGGCACATCATCAAGGTTACAATCTAACGGATTCTGGAACAGAAGAATGTCGCTCTAAATTCTGTCAAGATCTGAAAATCTCTCCAAAACATGCTTCTTCAAGTCACAAATAAGTTTTTTTTTCTCTCTCGGAAAATCGAGGTTTGACATCTTTGGCTAGTGTAGCGCAAAGCTCTTTGAAACAGTGAAAATGAGGAAAGTTTTCTCGTTTCAGTTGTGCTTCAAACAATGACAGCTTTCTCCGAAATCCTTTGATGATTCTGTAGAGATCACAGACGAGGTTATCTTTTCCCTGAAGTTTTAAGTTCAGTTAATTAACGTGGGGTGTGATATCGACCAAAAATGACAACTTTGCCAGCCAGGTAGAATCTGAAAACTGTGGATCAGCCCTATCGTTTTCAGTGAGGAAAACATCTATTTCGTTTCGGAGCTTGTAAAAACGAAACATGACTTTACCGTAGCTGAGCCATCTCACTGATGTGTGATAAGGCAAGTCACATGATTCAGAATCAATTTCTTCAAGAAAAGCCTGGAACTGACGATGATTGAGTGCATGTCCCCGAATGAAGTTCACAGCAGAAACGACTGGTTGCAGTACACAAGAAATATGTAAGTGTTTCCCACAGAGTGTTTGCTGATGCATGGTGCTGTGTATGAACAGAGCGCCCGGAATATGCAGATCTTTCAACTTAGTCCTGATCTACCCCACCAGACCCTTCCTCACTCTAGCCATGTTTTTTCCTCCATCAACTGTAACATCCCGAAGCTGACTCCACTCAAGGTTATAGTCTTGCAAAATTCTTTGCACTTCCACGAAAATGTCTTTTCCAGTTGTTGTTCCTTGCATGCTGCAAACGGATGCCAACTCTTCCGTTATCTTAAAGTCAAATTGACACCACGAATGAACACGAAAAGTTGTGACGTACTCGAGAGATCAGTAGACTCATTCAGCGCTAGAGAATACCAAAACAAGTTTCTAGCTTTGTCACGTATCTGTAGCACTATGTTCTCTTAAGTTTTTCTGTTCTCCGCACAACTGATGATAGTTTCAAACAAATCGGCTTTCTCAGGACGCAAGTCATTTGCTGCTTCCATCATACACTCTTTGGTGAAGTTGCCATCAGTAAACGGTTTTCCTCGTTCTGCCATCATATGTACTATTTTGTAACTTGTACAAGTGACAGATTCATTTTCAACAAACTTTCTCGTGAAGAGATTTCTTTGTGTTTCTAAACGACGTTTCATGGACTCATATTTCTCAGAGTGTAACTTTCCAGAAAACTTTGAGTATGTTGATAGATGTTTTGTTTCACAGTGACGCCGAAGAGTGTACTCTTTCACAACGGCAACACTTCTGCTGCAAATTACGCAACAGGTTTTCTGGTCCTTTGTTTCCACAAAGAAGTACTTTACTCTCCATTCTTCAATGAAAACGCGACACTCGGCGTCCACTTTTCTTTTCTTAGTAGCCACAATGAACGGTGAAGTACACGGGATCTGAAAATGAAAACGACATTGAATTAGAAACATAATTACAATCCTTACCGGCATGGCACATGATGGATGGATGGATTGGAACACAAGAAAAGCAGAGGGCTAGGGGTCACTGGTGAATCTACGGCTCATTAAAGGTACATATGAAGTTTATAGGTACCTTTGGTAATAGAATATATCTCATAATAATGTTTGCAAAGTATATAAATAGGGCCGGCCTAAATAAACAATCTAGAGCAGTGTTTTTCAACCAGGATTCCGTGAGTGGCAGCCAGGGGTTCCGCCGAAATAGACCAAAATCGCGTAAATGCAACATTTCTGCCCTTCGGGGTATGTGTGTGAGTGTGGGGATATGTGTGGGTGGGGGGTGTGTGGGTGGGGGTATGCATTTGGATGGGTTGGGGTGTGTGGGTTTTGGTGGGTAGTGGTATTTGTGGGTGTTGGTGGGATGTGTGGATGGATGTGTGGGGGTGAAAGTACGGGTGTTGGAATGGGTGTGGGGGATGTGTGTATGGGTGGAGGATATGTGTATGGGACGGATGCAGGGGATGTGTGTTTATGTGGGTGGAGATGTGTGGATGGTTTGAGGAAGTATGTGTGGGAGGCGGGGTTGTGTGGGTAGGGGATTGTGTTGGGTGGATTTGGGATGGAAGGGCGGGTGGGGAGAAGTGTATGGTGTGTGGGTTTGAGATATGTGTGCGGTGTGTTGGTGGGGGATGTGTGAATGATGTGTGGGTGGAGGGTATGTTTGTGGTGGTATGGGTGGAGGATAGTATGTGGTGTGGGGGATGTGTGTGATGGGTGTGGGGAATGTGCGTATGGGTGGGGTATATGTGTGGGTGAGCAGGGGATTGTGGTGGTTGGGGGAAGTATGTGGGGAGTGTGGGTGGGAGATGTGTGTATGTGGATGGGGAATGTGTGGGTGGGGGTGTGTGAGTGGCTTAGGGATGTGTAGGTGGGTGAGGGAGTTGTATGTGTCGGGGTGGGATGTGTGAGTGGGTGGAGGATGTGTGTGGGGGTAGGGGTATTGTGATCGAGAGATGTTTGGTTGGGAGTGGGTTGGTGCGTAGTGGAGGATGTGTGAGTGAGTGTGTGTTGGTGGACGGGTAGGGAATGCGTGTGTGGGTGGGGAGAGGTGTGTGGTGTGTTGGTTGGTGATATTGTGTGGGTGAGGTATGTGTGTGTGGGTGGGGGATTTTTGTGGTGTGTGAGTGGGGGTATGTGGGGGGGATAGGTAAGGGTATCTGTGTGGGTGGGATTATTTTGTGGTATCTGGGTGGGGGATATGTGTGTGGTGTGTAAGTGGGGATGTGTTGGTGAGGGATATGTGTGTGTGTGGTGCGTGGGTTGGGAATAGTGCATGGTAGGGGTGTATGTGATGTGCGGGTGGGGGATTGTGTGGTGGGGGATTAGGTTAAGGCATGTGTGGGTGGGTGGAAGTTGTATGTGTGGGTGGTGGTGTGTGTGTGAGTGGATTGGGGATGTATGAATGGTTAGGGAGATGTGTGTGTGTGTGTAGGGGGAGGGGGGGGGCAGGGACATGTCAGTTGGTGGGGATGTGTGTGTATGGTTTGGGGATGTGTGAGTGGATGTGCGATGTGTGGGTTGGTGGGGGATTGTGTGTGTGGGTGGGGAATATGTTGTCGATGGAGATGTGGCTGGGGGAAGGGTGGTTTGAGGTGTGGGTGGGGAGAGGATGTGTGGGGTAGAATGTGGATGGGCGTGGGATGTGTGGGTTGGTGGGGGAATGTTTGTGGGTGGCGAGTGTGTTTTGGTTGGGGGATCAGGTGAGGGCAGTGTGTGTGGGTGGGGGATGGGTCGGTTGGTGGGGTTTGTATGTGTCCCTTGGTGTGTGTGTCGGTAGGTGGGGGTGTGTATGTGTCCCTTGGTGCGCATGTGTGTGGGTAGGTGGGGGTGTTGTGTGGGTGGGGTGATGTATGGATAGGTGGGAGATGGGCTTCATACCATGGTAATTAGCCTTGTTTATGTTTACAACATTCATTTCACAATGTTTACTTTTCTTCCTATGCAAATGTATAATGCTCTTGATGAACGAAAGACGAGTGATTGGAAGGGCCGAATGTAAGACGGGCCTGCGCGCCCAATTTGTGACCCTAATAAAGTTGATGTGATTTGATTTGATTTGATTTTACAGAAAGTAGGACAGACACTTGGATCATCGCACAGAGTTCATTGAGCAATGTAAACATTGCATAATGTTCAGCAGAAAGGTTGAAAAACACTGGCCTAGAGACCAGCTCGATTAACGTCTTGACCGGAGAATTTTTCTGAGCTGGGGATAATATTTTCGTAATAACACAAGGTTTCTGTGGCATTTTTATGCTGTGTTTGCTACTTTAATGCCCCTATTCACACTTGTAGTTCACTTACCTATAATTGTGAAATAAAGAAATTCTTGTTACATACCTATAAAATGGGTGACTGGCAAAAAGAAGTAAATATTTCTGGAGCATCGGACTTGTCTTGACAGCCGGACGCATCTGGGGGAGGGAATGGTGTGTGTGTGTGTGTGTATGTGTGTGTGTGTGTGTGTGTGTGTGTGTGTGTGTGTGTTTTTTTTTTTTTTTGTTGTTGTTTTTTTTGCCATGGAACCCATGGCAACGTCAGAGCGAAGGTGGCGCTACCACAAGCTGGAGAAGGACTTGGGATGGTGTAAAATAAGCAAACATTACAATAAACAAGAAAATCTAGAGACAATTTATAATTGAAAATAGTAAATTTAAGACACATGGCAGCCAGGAGGTCTCTGCACGTGTGAAGATGTCCTATTATTTTAAACATAATATTTACATTTAAATTGTATCATGACGTCTAGTGTTCCATACGTTATATCAAGCAAGTTCGAGTACCGTCGGCGGGCCGGATGAAATGACGTCGCGGGCCGGATCTGGCCCACGGGCCAGATCTGGCCCGCGGGCCGTAGTTTGGTGACCCCTGGGTTATAGGTAAGGGAGTGTTTAGTTATGCTATTTCAGGTTTTCTCTATGTGACTCCTCTCCAGCACCAACATCTATTCTTCACCTCTTGTTTCACTGGTATTTGGTTAGTTCTTCTGACTATTTTAGCTCTACTATTCTGCACAGGCACAATTATTTAATGTTTGTAGTTTATTTGTACCGCGATCTGTAAAGAGACATGAATGCCTATGTCAGCTGGCAGGGCACTTGATGATGAGTTTATTAGTAATTGTTTTATTAGTTCTCCGTGTTTTCGTTCCATTTCATAGTATTGAGTTCACAATTCTACGTTTAGTGTTAAACATAATTTCCATTTGACTTCCACAAATTTCTTAGTTCTATGAAAGCTCTTTTTGCCTTTCATATTCTCATTTTAATATCTCCATCTGTTCCCTGATCTCTGTCTACATTGCGATCTGTAGAGAGACATGAATGCCTACGTCAGCTGGCAGGGCACTTGATGATGAGTTTATTAGTAATTGTTTTATTCGTTCTCCGTGTTTTCCATCAATTTCATAGTAATGAGTTTACAATTCTACGTTTAGTGTTAAGCATAATTTTCCTTTGACTTCCACAAATTTCTTAGTTCTATGAAAGCTCTTTTTGCCTTTCATATTCTCATTTTAATATCTCCATCTGTTCCCTGATCTCTGTCTACATTGTTACCTGTTAGATTTATGATGTCATCTCTGGAATTGATGTTTCACAGAGAGAGATAGGGTTATTATTTGTTTCCTTTATTATCACTGTCTTTCTTTTTCTTCTATAAATTTTAAAACCTAATTGTTGTGACCTTCCATCAATTAATGATACTTTAACTCAAATTAAATAAACTATGAACTCTGTGATTGTTTAATTTACTCCTGATAAATATGATCAGAATTTTATCAAAGCATCATATTAACATTTTACTATTTCATTGTAACTAAATAAACTAGAATTTCTTACATAAACAATGCAATAGTCTCAGTGTTCTGTAGCCAAGACATAGAAAAACCTTCACTTAAAGAGCATGTTGCAAATGGCAACTATGAGTTTTGGTGTTGGGCATATGATTCCAGCCAACAGTAATTTCTGACACAAAACTTAACTGATCCTGAACAGTATTCAGAAACTAAAATATTATTTGGCTACCTAAAATAAATTACAGTTTTTGTTCATGGGAAGCAAAGAACACATGCAGAAAGTTATTGGAAATAAATTTAAGATACATAATTAATAATGGAATGACTTACATGACAAGGTGGAATAAATGAACAAACTTTCTTTTATAAGGGTTTAGGATTGGGCAACAGATTGTCTTTCTGGTTTTAGATGTAAGCAAAATAATTGCTATATCATACATGACCAGATCACTCGTGTGTTAGTGGAAACCATAAGGGGAGATAAGAATAATAACACTGTAACTTACCAGTATGTCATAGGATGAGATTAATGAGAGTTCATTGCCTCATTCAGTAGAAAACTTTAGCTGCAAAATTCAATTAACAATGAACAAGTCTACAAAGACCTTGGGGTCAGTAAGGTGACTATACAGACTTCCGGTCCAACATAGAGGATAGGCAGTTGAGCTGTTAAGGCCTCTGGAGTGTTTATGCTTGTGGCTATGGTTTGCTTACATATTTTCCTCATGCTGGGCTGGTAATGCATGGTTCCATCACCCAGCTACTGAGTTAGGAGCGTGAGTTGTGGATTTCATGTTGAGTGCTTTTACATCTGTCCGTGGTTGTTTGTATCGTAAACTGCATAATCAGAAAAATGGCAGGCAACTGGTTGCTGAACTAACTGGGTTAGCCTTATGCAGTAATGTGTGGCTACTGGTTTTCTAGTGGCTGCCACTTCCATCAACAATGAACTGTATTTTTCATGGCAGACTTTTATGTTGGCATTCTGGCCGCAGCATTATGCATAGTATATCTGTGTAGGCTGTTAGTTTATCGAGACTCCTGTCTGTTCCAATTTTCACATGGGGCAGTGAGGAGCATTTTGTGTGATATTCACTGGCACAGGAACGAAGAATTATGGGGTGACCCTTTGCCATGAAGTTGGAACCGAGGCTAACTATACTCTGGTGGGAGATGAAATATAGCAGAAGAAGAAGACCAGACGAGATACACAACAAGCATTAATAATGGATTAGAATATATACACACATTTGTCATATGTGTTAAATTTAATTAATTTAAAATTAACTTTAAGTTTTCAAAAAATATACATATTACTTAAGATAAGACACAACACTAGACTGCACTTACACTAGTACACATATGGGAATGCACACACAATGTAATTTTACACCAGAAAATAGTGATTTTGTAAATATGAAAAAAAGTATATTGATGTATTGGTTAAAAAAGGCAGATTTGGCAGGAGAGTGTTTAGTGCTAATGATCCATAAGAAGATAAATGCCAGGATGCAAAGAAAAAAGATTAAAAATTTATGCAACAAAATACCAGATACTTGTAGCAGTTATATGTATATCATAATATTTGATTTTTAAAAAAAAAACATTAAACCAAATCTTAACAAAAGAATTAATTTTAAAATTGAATTTACAATATCCAGCTGTTTCACCAAAAAAATAACACAGACGTTATAAAACAGCAATTACTATATTCTGTACATGAAACAATTTTGTCTGATAGCTTTAGCAGGCATACAGACATATTACTAGGCTAAAACATGGCATCACATCTGACTTACCTCTGGGCTATAATGTGGCCATGGTCTTCTAGTTATAAGCACGTAATCTATATCTAGATGATTGTCAGTGCAGTTGTACACATTTTTCTGTGTTAAATATAAATAGAATCAGAAATAGCTCAAATTTTACATTTTCTAGTTTTAGCCACCCACTTTCAATTATAACAAAGAATTCCTCATACTTTTCATTTGTTTTGATACTTCATACATTGCTGAACATATCCTTTCAAGGCTGTCATGTGATTTACGAATTGTGGACTGAATATAAACATCACTCTTTATTATAGGAGCCATAATAGCAAAGTTGTTAGTACACATACCTGCCAAGACAGTGATCAGGGTTCAATTCTCAGCAAAATTAAGATTATTTGTCCAGATCAGCAAGGCTCTCACATGACAATGGGCACCAGACAATTTTCAGAAATGTCTGGGAAGGAAAGTTAATGGGGAAGTGAACTGATGACATCATCTCATATGTTATAACCTAAAATATGTGAAGACCTAACATTTAACACTCCACAGAAGTATCTGCTATGGGACTATTTTAACCTTATATTTATAACACGTGTTCAGTACATGGAACAGTGGTAGTGTAGAGATGCTAGCCAACACAATCATCTGAGACTCAACTCTCAGGAGATCATTTTCTAAATCAGTACAATTGTGGGGTTGACAGAGGCTGTATCCTGCAAGGCTACCTTATGCTCAGCCCATTGTTGACTGACCACTGGCCAGCAAAGACAAATATTCACTGAAAGCAGTGTGGTAGTCTCAGTGAACTCTCAGGTGCAGCTACATACATCCAGAGAAGCAGACTGTTTGTGTGGACATTACCATTTCTAAACAACAGTAGAGGAGGATGTAGAGGAGGATAAGAAGATGGAGAAGAAGAAGCAGCAGTAGGAGATGGAAGACAATGACTGAGCCATATACAAATGTGATCAGGAATGTTTCTGGGAAGAAATAATAGTTGGAAAGGGAGCTGGTATCCCACTTCATAATGCAATGACCTAGTATAAGTAAAAGGCACAGTAGCATGGTGGCTAGCAGGCTTGCCTTCTGAACCAGTTTTCCTGTCTTCAAATTCAAATGAAGACAGAATTTAAAAATTGGCCTCAGCTCCCAGGTTGACCCAACCTAAAATGGGTATCAAAAATGTCTCGGGAGGTAAAGGCACCTGGCATGATACTGACCACATCGTTCACCTTGTGCCAATTGTTTTTTTTTTTTGCATATCCTATTTACAGGACATCACTGTCAACGCCAGCATTTTACTGCTGTTGTTGATGTCTTGGTAAGTTTACGTTCAGTAGTTTGCATTGCTTTCTGAATGACTGGCTTCCATATCAACACATTAACACCCAGCACAACCTGGTCATCTGCCAAAGTGGTCGTAGCTGTGTTTCAAACGTGGGTAAGCGGGCCTACAAATCACATCTATAATCCTTTAGCCAAGAAGACAAGTGCCAATTGGTCTATGAAAATATGGGTCTAGCACCAAAAGCTCAACGTGCCAAAAGGCATGTCAAAGGATCCTTTACTTATTTATATCTTCTGGGGGGGGGGGGGGGGGGGGGGGGGAATGGGCCAATGTAAACAAGACCGTTGCTACTTACAGTCACACCTAAATCACAGTAAGTAAAATGTGAAAGTAACATGTGAAAGATCAGAACTGTTTATGTGAAGTCTCACCATCAACAGTTGCCATGCTGTATTTAATGCAGTATTATTTACTCCATATCTCTGCTGAGCAAACGACACAACCCTATAGAAAGAGTTTACAATTTGTGAGCTCAACGGATGCAGTGTTTTGAATTAGTTTATTTGAAGCAAGAGTTTATTTTGCATCAGAACATATGCAAAGTCACAACTAACATCCATAAAATAACAGTATATTCATCTCACTATTTAAATCTTCAAAATGTGGCACTATTATAAAAATATACAATTATATTTATATGCATATATAATCAAATCAAATAATAATAAGATACTTAGAATTGGCAATTAATCAAGCATTATTTTCACAAAGAATATTTTGTCTCTCAAACTGAAGTTACACTTGCTGCTGTCCATCCATCTCTTGATATTATCTTTGCGTTTATGTCATTGTTTATCTCTTGCCCGCCTATACAGCAAAAAGCAAAGGTTCCTAAGAAACACTGGGCATATGGGGCTGGACCCATATTTTCATAGACCATGTGGCACTCAGTGACTGATGTGGTCAGTGGTCGGTATAATGCCGGCTGCCTTTACCTCTCAAAACATTTCCAGTACCCATATAAGGCTGAGTTGACCCAGGAGCCCAGGTTAATTTTTAAAATATTTGATGCCCTTGACTTTTCCCTATAGCATGTTTCATATAAGAGGGTCAAGTCATTTAACATGACAAAATATTAGGGGAAATCATTCAGTAACAGGAATGTTATTATAAAGTGTATAAAAGAATATGGAGAAAGGAAAATCTTCAGCAATACCTCATGTAGGGATCATAAGGATTGAGAAGTTTGCATGTGCACAATAGCAATTACAATATGGCTGCCCAACTATCGATTTGCACCGTGTTAGAACAACAAGACATAATTTGTTTTTTGTAGTCAGAGAATGTGAAAACATGCTAAATCTACAGAAGAATGATGGTTCAGTATGGAGACAGTTGTTTGAGTCAAAGGAGAGTGTATGAATGGGTAGAAAGATGTTTTAAAGGAAAGGGAAAAAACACAAAATTTAAAGAATCTTTTTTGGGTTTTGGGGGAAAGGGGGGGAAAAAGATGACCCCTTTTTTTTAGGATTTAT